>CABFVX010003881.1:64967-76389 GCA_902151425.1 Timema shepardi | reverse complement strand
CGTGAAAAGACTATGTTTAGCCAGTAAAGTGCACAGTTACCGTGAAGGAACTATGTTTTGCAAGTAAAGTGCACAGTTGCCGTGAAAAGACTGTTTTGCCAGTGAAGTGCACAGTTGCCGTGAAGATAACTAAAGGTCACAGTTGCCGTGAAGGGAGTACCCGTATACTCTGCCTCGCTCAACACCCGCACGTGGGGACTTGGAACCAAAGAAAGCTACTCACATGGACAATCGTGTTTGGCGGTCCCGAAGTGGATGAAGGGTGGACAAGGCCGCCTCTGTGTGGTGTGAGGCGGGGAGTCCTGCCAACACAGCCAACCGTCCCAGGTGCGAGGGCACCAACCAAGATCTGTGGACAAGGACACCTTGGCTCAGTTTCACACAGATATAGAGGTTCTGACATCGAATACCGAAAGAGACTAAAATTAGCCATTATGAAAAAAGATTTGGTTCTTTTACAATGAGCTAATGGTATATTATTATTATTATTATTATTATAATTGGCACCGCGTCTTACTACCCGTTCGGGTTATACGCACTTACGCTAATGTGTAATGGTAGGGTGATTGTTAGATGAACTGGAGGACCTTCAGTTTAACGTGGAATCCGAACCACGGTGGAGGTCTGGCATTCCTCACATTCACAAGATGTCTTTTCAGAGGTAAGGTATACTCATGGTATGTATTTTTGTTTGTTTGTCCAAATGTTAGACCACTATAAGCTCATTTCAGTGGTCGCATGGTCTAAGGCACTACTATCGTAATAAACTAGACTGACAATGACGGTATATCAAGGTTCGAATCTCAGATGGTTGTACAGTGTTTTTTTCCAAAATGGCTTTTCACTATTCCTCCATACAAATGTGGGTACACTTCCTATAAATATAACCTTCGCAATTCTTAAAACCAATAGCATAATTAGTATATAAGCGTATAACCCAAACGGGTTGTAAGATGCGACGTTAAAAAAAGTATAACTTGCTAGTAGCTGTGGAACAGTGGCGTTAAAGACTACCAACACAGAAACAACATCTAGGCCAGCCTAATTGGCTTGATCATACTGTTTATTAATCCAATATGGCTACCTCTTAGAGAATCGCATAAATAGCTCTTAACTATAAGCCGGATCAGAACAAACCCACTTTCACTTAAAATTAGAAATTAAAAATAATTTATTACCAAATTAATACCATCAACCAGAAATTATGATTAAAAAAATTCCATGGTGTCATTCCACAATCAAGATATACCAACCTAGCGGCCACCATACACTTACCAAGATAGTACCAACCTCTGAAAATATAGAACAACGAACACCTCCGGCCCCTAATCTCAGTTTTCTAGACCGTAGCCACTAATTTTTCATTCGAGTAGCTCCTCATTTGTCCAAACGAGGCTGAGCTAACATCGTTCCAGACCCACTGCTTCACAGAAACTCTGGAAGTATCGGGGATTGAACCCTAGACCTGTGGACGTGTAGCCAGGAGCTCGGACCACTAGACCACAGAGGTGGTCAAATATTCCGATCGTGGAATTAATTACATAGGCCAACACGCCACAGATGCTAAGCAAAGCTAAGCTAAAGTAATGGTTCCTCCATTCACTCAGGAATTCAGTGTTTCTTTCTGGTCTGCTCCAGTGAAGTTTAGTTATGGCGTTCTCCAAGATGTCTTGTTTAAGTTCAGGTGATAGAACTGAGGTAGGGAAGATGCTGCTGTTAGAAGTTTGTTTGGAAGATGAAGAAAGCTTAGGAGATGGAGGTTTGACTTGTTCAATTAACGCTTCAATTTAACTAGACTATTACTTAAATACACGAGAAAAAAACTGAAAAACAAACTTCAACACTTATTTGGTTATTTTCAACAATCCAGGCTCTGGGTCTGTACAACACTATCCCAAGCTGCGTTATGCGCATGCGCTACGTTAAATGGCTCAAGATGGGAGGTGGAAAAATTGCCCGGCCAGCAATCGGAAAAAACATAGCGCGGCGTAGCAAGGCATAGCTTAGCTTAGCTTAGCTTTCTGTGTGAACCAACACATTTAAATACATGGTCCGTTATTTCTTTTTAAAGAGTTATCAAATAAAATCTTAGTTTAGTTTAGCTTAGCTTAGAGTTCTGTATGAATCAGCCTTTAAGGCTGGTTCACACAGAAAGCTAAGCTAAGCTATGCCTTGATACTCCATGCTATGTTTTTTCCGATAGCTTGGCCGGGCAATTTTTCCACCTCCCATCTTGAGCCATTTAACGTAGCGCATGCGCATAACGCAGCTTGGGATAGTGTTGTACAGACCTAGAGCCTGGATTGTTGAAAATAACCAAAGAAGTGTTGAAGTTTGTTTTTCAGTTTTTTTCTCGTGTATTTAAATACCATTCGGCTTAGGTTTTATATTTAATCAATGTTTTTATATTAAAATGGAACCGTTAATTGAACAAGTCAAAACTGCACCTCCTACATTCCTCCCCTCCCACCCCAAACCCCCAAACATCTGATATCAGCAGCATCTTCTCTTCCTCAGTACTATCATCTGAGCTCAAACAAGACTTTAGGAGAATTCTTCACTGGAGCAGACCAGAAAGAAAACACTGTGAATTCAGGAAAGAAAAGAGAAACCATAGCTTAGCTTAGCAATGTGTACGAAACCAAACTGGCAAAACCTTAGCACAGCATATCATAGAATAGCTTAGCGTTCTGTGCTAACCGACCATCAGCCACAGGCCTAAGCCAGGTAAAAAAGATACTTCAATCATTTATGGATTGCTCCAAACGTCGATTTTCAATTCTCTGAATAAAACAGTTCATTGTTACTATTACAGAATTAAGAATGTCCCATTTGACCAAATTGTTCCCCCTGTTCCGGACAATTGGGTGCCGCCCTCTGGGAACCTCCAACTGAGCGCAGCCAACTAAATTGGTGCTTGCAAACTGGGTACACTGGGACAACTGGACGCCACCAAAACTGGACGTGGCTTTAAAAATGTGTCTTAATTGTAAAAAAAAAGCTAAAATGAGGTTAGGTTTGTATTGTTCACGTTTTTTTAAATGTTTAAAATACCAAGCAGTCTAACTTTATAAATACAAACAAATCAAGGTTCCTCTGTTCTGATTTTTTTTAAACCCCAAAAATGGATATTTACGTAAAATAAATCATTACGTTTTTACACTGGTGCCCAGTTGTCCTAGAACATTGTTCCCCTCCCCCCTCCCCCTAGTGTCTTGAGTCTGGAACTGTTTCATTGCCTGACCAAATACGAGGCTATCGTGCCGTTTTATGGAACTATCATACTTTGTCGTTACTACTAAAACGGATGTTGAAACCTACATCCCATTTTCCTGATCACGTGGCCCAAGCTGTAAAACTTTCAATAAGTTGAATTTATTTTAGCTCCAGTCTTACTACTAGTTTGGATTATATGCTTATGTACTAATTACGATAGTGGTTTTTAGGGATTATGAAGGTTATATTTAGAGTAAGTGTACCCACATTTGCGTGGAGATAGATAGATAGATAGAGAGAGAGAGAGAGAGAGTGAAACCTCATTTAGGAAAAACCACCCTCAAACCACCTGACAAATATTCGAACCTTGACCTCCCCGTCATCGGTAGTCTAGTCTATTGAGAGAACCACCTTAGACAATGTGTCCACCAAAGTGGACTATATAGATTGAATTGATGATGATGGTGGGTAGGAGGTTGACGGGGCAAGAGTGGAATGGGCTTAAGGGGGTATCAAAGTTCTAATTTAGAGTGGATGCATTGAAGGAAGTTTCTCATTCGATTTGTTAATCTGATTTTATGTCTAGTTTTTTTTATAATGCTAGTGCACTTTCTCTCAAATATTTTCCTCGCCCATACAACTTAAAGTTAATCCATTAATAGCTTTTGTTTTAACTGTATTGATTAAAAAGAAAACAAATTATACACAAACTAATTTATATAATTTAAATCGATATTCCTTAATTTAGAGGAATGAGCATTTTATTAAAATATTTAAGTTTCTTTACTGAAAAATATTTTTTTCGTGATGAGCCTGCATTATTATTAATTTCATCTAGTAATTTTAATAGGATGATTAAATTAATTCTTGAATTAATCATAGAAATATATTAAAGTTGTTAAAATAGTTTCGGCTCTAGCCCGAGGTACGTACAGACAGACAGACAGACAGACAGACAGACACAGTCGGCATTGCGAAAACATTTTTTTTTTGTTTCAGAGGGTCATGAAACGTTGACAATCATCAAAATCTCGAGTTCGATTTTATTGACGATCACAATAATTTCTCTCCGAGGTTTCGAGAGAAAGTAAAAAAGGGTAAAAGGAGGAATACATCTAAAGGCCAGATTATCAATTGCCACGCTTTACTACGGGATGCAAATTTAGTCGGGCTGGCACATATTTATCATCTGCCATTTTTCTTAATGGCTTCTCAGATAATCGAGTAGATTTGGTTGAATTTTATCAGATGGTGAATTTTTATATGGTTTGGTTTTGAAATATTTCCATCGGTCACAAGAATATGTCTAAAAAGGCGTTACTGTATAATGCTGTAGTACCAGTGGTCTTGTTGTTCACCGTCATGTTCTGACAGCATCTGTCTGCCTCCAAGCAACACGCCCTCCAGTTGGCTTCAGCCTCAGGGTGAGCAAAACTTTGCAACAGGGGCGAGTCATCATCGGACACGTCCGCCAACACCTGCAACACCGTCACTGGAATAAACAAGAGCTTGAATCAGCCTCAGAATGAAACAAGCATGAGTTCTCATCAGATACGTCCGCCAACACCTGCAACACCATCACTGGAATAAACAAGAGCTTGAATCAGCCTCAGAATACAACAAGAATGAGTTCTGCTCAAATACGTTCGCCAACACATGCAACACCGTCACTGGAATAAACAAGAACTGGCCTCAGTTACAGGCTGCAACAAAAATGAGTAACCATACCAACACGTCCGCCAACACCTGCAACACCGTCGCTGAAATAAACAAGAACCTGAATCAGCCTCACTTACTTTAGCCTAATTAGTATTGGTATTTAAGTGTACTTTTTGAACTGATTGATTATATAAGCACAAGAAATCACTTCAACGGCTGTCCGTTAAGTGATCTCAGCCGGTGCTAGTGGTACGACTGTCCGTTAAGTGATTTCAGCTTGTGCTGGCAGTACGGCTGTCCGCTAAGTGATCTCAACCGGTGCTGGCGGTACGGCTGTCCGCTAAGTGATCTCAACCGGTGCTGGCAGTACGGCTGTCCGCTAAGTGATCTCAACCGGTGCTGGCAGTACGGCTGTCCGCTAAGTGATCTCAACCGGTGCTGGCAGTACGGCTGTCCGCTAAGTGATCTCAACCGGTGCTGGCAGTACGGCTGTCCGCTAAGTGATCTCAACCGGTGCTGGCGGTACGGCTGTCCGTTAAGTGATCTACACCTTTGCTAGTGGAATGGCTGCCCATTAAGTGGTATCCAAGGTGGGACAGACCGGTCTAGAACCACGGGCTCCCACATCGTGCCTAGAATGCCTCGCTCAACCGACAGCTTCCAGCGGACTCTTCCATGCACCATCTTGGCTCTGGGTCCCCTCTCCGTGATCGTGTCGATCACCCAAGTCTTAAACCAATCAGGAAGCTTGACCCCTCACCCAAGATGGGTTGAGATACTGTCAAACCAGAGAGTACCAGTGGAATAGAGTTTTCGGCATCTTCCCTAGTTCCCCACCGAACTATGCTGAGTTCTGGTATTATTATATTTAATTCACGCCTCAGTATTTTGATACACTTTCCATCTTATTATCCTAAACTAATAAATATTGCATAAATTGATATTACTATTCTATATTACTAAGTTGAGACCCTCACAATAATCTTTATTTGTTTTCATGCTATAAAATAGCATCAGTAATTAGGATTGACCATTTTTTCAAATCCGAATGAAGAAGTATATTTTCCAAAGGCGCAGCAAGAACATGTGAGATTTTCCGTTTGTTTTATTATTGTAAGAGCTAGTTGCCGTTACTGAATGTTAATAATATTAGTATAAAAATACTATGAGAGCTCCAGGATGTATTCTTTCTGGTGAAGGGGATCCTCTGGTATACAAAATTTACGAACGAACCTCTTAGGGAGAGGGTAGAGAATTGAAATGGGGGGTGAATCCGAGGTTTGGGATCTTGAAAATAAACAAGTAGATGCGCCCTTTTGGCAGGTCACCGAATTTATTACAACTGGTAGGCAGTGTTGCCAGTAGCACAATAAATAATTAATTTTTATATGATTTATAGTCTTATTTCTGAACTGTCCCCCCACACCGCCCCCCCCCTCCCCCCAGGTTGGGAACCACTGGTATAGGCAGTTGTTAAGACCGAATAAATCTGCTTTCATTTTGGTTTAATTTTAAAAACATGTAAATAACAGGCTTTAACGTAAATAGGCTACAGTATAATTTGGCATTTCAATGTAATGTTTTTGGACAATTGTAAGCGAAAGGTTGTAGGTCTGAATCCTTTTACTGATTTATTTCACACTCACGAGAATAATGGTGTAATACGATAAATGCTACTATGATGCTTCATTAAGCTGAAAAAAAAGAGCCGAAGCCAAACGTCGTGGTTATCTCTTCCCTTTATTTACATCTTTGACAGTGTTAAAGGTGTCTTGAACCGACAGTTTTAAACATTGTTCAATGCAATGAGCAAACAATGCGGATGGCTGAAGGGCTTTCAAGCGATGTTGAACTAATGTAAGCTTGCCTCTAGCCTTATTGAACTACTGTAAACCCGCCTGAATTGTTATTGACCAATCATAACACTGATCATGACAATCTACCAACAATTGTGTATAGAAGGATTTTGGCGGGAAGAATTTTTTTTATGATCAAAATTGATAATATTTAAATATTATTAGGGTTATTTTATATGTATTGCTAGTATCTACCAAAAGTTACAGCTACAGATCACATGATTCTACGTATGAAATCATTAAAAGAAATCTAGTAACTTTTATAATCTTCTTCCTATTAAATTTGGACTATAGTGGGTGGGGGTAAATGGAACAACACCCTCCATTCTTCTCAAAGTTAAACAATAAGGTGATAATTGGGAGAAAATTAGTTTGGAATATTAATTAATGTATATTTTATCTCCACAAGTCCAGGCCCACAATATTGGGGAAGAGGTGGGTGGGGAAGGGGGATGAAGGGTGAGGCACCAGGCTCACAGCCAATGGAAACAGGCCAAATGTATCTGCATTGGCAACACCGTCACTTGAATTCATTTAGGAGTGACCTTTAAATCGAGCGATATAGTGGATAGGAGGCGAGCTGCATTTAGAAGGAACTGCGGACACTTGTAATGCCGTCACTGCAAGAAGCAAGGGCTGGCCTGAGGTGAAGGATGAGCTAAACTTTGCAGAAATGGGGAGTTGGTGTTATACACCCTCTGCCGAAACTTGCCAAACACTCATTGTATTCTAACAAATGTCTTTAATATCACGCGTCTGGGCTTCATCATTAGTAACCTGGTTTGTTGAAAGATTAACCTGTACTAACGTACCATCGCCCAGGGAACGCCCTAATGTACTAATAGTACATCCTTTCCATGGAGGTTCTTTTTATGTCCCGATGAGATGAGATGATGGATGGTGATGGTGAATATGAGGGGGTGGAACCAGTGGAAACACTTAAGCCTAACTATCCAACCCCTGGTACCGTTGGGATGATTCCACTTTCGGGAAAAATACCCATGTTACCATCCTGCAATCGAACCCGGTAGCCCTAGGTAGGTAGGCAGGTGCACTGACCACTACACCATGGGGTCGGATACCTTGTTAATGATAAGGTCTCAGTCATCGTCAAGACTATTGAGGCTGAGGAATTGCTCTTCAGACTATGACGAATCATATTTTATAGAATTAATAATAATAATAATAATATGTAGCACCACGTCTTACTACCCGTTCGGGTTATACGCTTTAATTACTAATTACTATAATGAATTAGGAATTGGGAAGGTTGAATTGGAGGAAGTGAACCCGAATTTGCGTGGAGGGAGAGTGGAAAACCATTTAGGAAAAACCACACCCAGTTCACCCAACCGAGATTCGAACCTCGATCTCCCCGTCCTCAGCAGTAGAGCTCAACACGACTTTATAGAATTGAGTTTGGACACCACCGAGGTAGAATTTTGTTTTTTTGTTTTCACATGGTGAGAAAGCAGGTATAGCACGTGTGACCAAAATTCGTTTTAACTTTGGGTGAGCTCCAAATATCTCCAGTTAGATCAGGCACCTATAAATTAATAACAATAAAACATAACATAAATTATTAATCTACTCATAAGATTAGGAATCCAAACTGTGGGAATGAGGACTATGATTGAAGAGCGATAGGAAGCATGGTGTGAATTCTGGATAGCTCAATGGAGCGCTAAGCCAAGGGTTCCAGGTTCGATTCCCGTGTTCAGGGGCCATTTTTTTTTCCAAATAGCGATTAAAATAATATTGATTTATTTTCTATAGAAATTTATCAGAAAATGAGAAGCATCAATATCAAATTCAAAAAGATAAATTTTACCTACATTCACCCGGGTGGCGTCAGATACTTTGCAGGTTGTCAAAACCAGATAAAATAAACAACAAGCCATTGTAAATCCTATAAGTTGTTGTATGCTGTTTCTCGTAAACACATTTCTTAAAATTGGCCATGTGTTACCAAGATAAAACACCAAACTTAAGGTCCTCGCACACCAGCATAGTATTGTATACGTATGGTAGCAGTATGGTAGCAGTATGGTAGCGGTATGGTATCGTATTGCCGCGACGGTCCCGCACACCGAGATCGTAGATACGACGTATGTCCCGAGAGCTTGTTTCCCCCGCCACACCCTACAGTTCTTCTTCTCCCCCTGAGTGCAGCGCAGAGAGAATAAGCGAGTGTATTGTTTCTGTTTTGTTAACTATATTAAGTGATACCTTGTCTTCTTCCTCTGATGAGGACATTGTGGTAGCGGCTATGTTGCTGGAGCCAGAGAAAAAGAAGTGGATACATGATATCAAACTATACTGTATCCATATAGACACTAAGAAAAATAACTGTAAAATTTCAGCCCGATTGAAATAATCATAAAGGAAAACAATAATACAACAATAGTCAATCTTGGCAATAATGTAAGCTAGCAAGTTGAAGAAAAAACAGTTTGTGTAGAAGGAATATAAATCGTAATGGAAAGGGGGAAGGAGAGAGACCATGCATCAAGTTACTGGCAAGCCAGCTGCAGAATTGATTTGATACTTTATTTACTTAAATTGAATGTAATGTATTGAATAAAATTAAATATATAATAAACTAAACTACTGTCCATTCATCATAGGAAGTGCTGTAACTGAAAAGTAACAGAAGTACTTTTTTTTACGACAGACTGTGTTTTAAATTTTCTAATGTCCCATGTTTCAAATAGTAATAATTTGCTTAGTAATAGTATAATCTAAATAATGTGTAACAAACATTTCCAATAATACTTCCCTAAGAATTACTTTACTAAATGAACAAATTTCTATTACCACTCTTCCAATGATAAATGGACTGTAGTTTATACAATATTACATAAAAACTATTTTTTAAGAAGCATAAACAATAGACAATGTCAGCAAAATTAATTTAAAGAATAATATATTTTATTTAATCATCTTAGTAAAACCTACTTAGTAGAGAATGGTTTTTGTTTAAATTGTATGGTCTGGTCCCAACTGACGTTCAGCATTAATTAAATTATATCATACCTGTAAACTTTAGTAATAAACTTAAATATGCCTACCTGTCCGATGTAAACGCTCGCTAATTTCGGCCCATGCGTTGTCCTTGTACTTGATATCATAATAAAATGGATCTCCAATGTCATAAATAACTTTGTACTCTTGTACAACAATAATAAGCTCTTCTTCAAAATTGCCCATTTCACAGCTTACTACTCCAATACAAAACAACAACAATACCCCCTCACCAAGAGGGTAGACCTTAATGGAAGAGAGGAGGGGGTGTTTGAGAGGGGTAGTGGGGGTAGGCAACGGTGGCCATGACAGTATCGTACGTGTCTTTCCGCTTTCAAAGTGGAATTGAAAACCACGCACTGTACGTATACGATACTATGCTGCTACCATGGGGCTACGACGGTTGTCGGTGTGCGCAGCTCCATAGCAAAGCATGGCAAGAGAAAAACATACGATACTTGTACGATACCGTACTGCTACGATACTATGCCGGTGTGCGAGGTCCTTTACAAGGGCCGCTAACAAACCAATCAAATAATAAACAAACAAATTACAAAATGTTCTCTATTCCATTTAATAAAGCTTTTTTATTAATTTGAGAAATTTAACGTGCATTTTAATAGCCGACTGACCAGTTTTGGTGGCCACATGATCTAATGCACTACTCTCGCAGTAGACTAGAATGCCGGTGAGTACAATATTTTTTGGGAATTATTTATTATCAGGTATGAAGCAAAACAGTACTCTAAAATACTGGCCCAATAGTTTGGCCCCTTTATTTTCTACCTACCCTCCTTAATTTAAATTAACTCGTTTCATAAATATAATCTGTTTTTCATAGGAAGCCAGTTATTTGAAAACTGGAAAAATATGCTGCCACAATGGTGTAAATAAAAACACTACAACTATACTTATATTTTAGTCAGTCTAATAATTAATAGTGTAAAAATAAATGATATATGATATTGCTTGTCAGGGTTACATCACTCGTAGCCCAGTTAGTGGAAATATAGCCAGTACTAATGTACCGTTGCCCAGGGAACGCCTGAATGTACTAATCGTACATCCTTTCCGTGAAGGCTCTTTCCATGTCTCGATAAGATGAGATGTTGGTGATAGTGAGTATGAGGGTGTGGAAAACTCTTAAACCTAATTTAATCCTAATTAACCAAAACCTGGTAATTGTCGGTATAATTCCCCTCTCAGGAAAAATACCCAGGGTACCAGCCAGTAATCAAACCCGGGACCTCTAAGCTCGTAGCCAAGTGCACAGGCCACTACACCACGGAATCTATACAGTAATCAATAATAAGGTATTTTTGGACGCTTTTAATAACATTTTAATTGATTTATCGAATTAAACATATTTCCGCACCGCCAAATTTGAGTGACTTTAATTCAGTGTCGGTGGTAGAAAGAGGTGTCCCCCTCCCTCTATAATATCAAGGTTTAGTTAGCATCCTTTACGATCTCATTGAAGAGTTAGTTTACGTCAAAAAACTAAAGCTGTGTAAATATAGTTAGCAAGTACAGAGAGCGTAAGTGTTAAGGCTGAAATAATTTATCTAGTTAACGTAAACGAACCCTGGAATGTTGATGTGAACACCCATCGCGTCACCGGGTTAAACTTCCTAATCTCTTTACCCCCTCCGCCATCCCCCCCCCCC
>CABFVX010003881.1:27401-64271 GCA_902151425.1 Timema shepardi | reverse complement strand
CTTTACCTCAAGACCACCGAGGTCGACTTACACTATTATTATTATTAATTGTGTGTGTGAAATACTGCAGGCCGAATAGTAGAGTATTGCAGACAGGTGGGCCGGTCAGATATACCGGATTTGGCCCGTGGGCCGTGAGTTTGCGATCTCTGCTATATCCGTTAATGTCCTCTAAAATGTCTGCCATATTCAACCTAGACCCCCATATTAAAAGTTTACATTTACTTTCTAAAAAAAAGAAGAAAGAAAACGTCAACTCACAGTGGCGTTTCCAAATTTCAAGCGCATTATGTCGCCATCCACTTTAGTCCACCTTGTTGTCGGTTGGAAGCTGGTGGGGTGCATGAAATGGTAGCAGAGCGCACACGTGTGTAACCGGAACTCTTCTTCCGGCAGGGAAAGCCCCCTGGACCTACACTTGGGTGTAGTGGAGACCTCTCCGGGGTAGCCGGTCTGGTTCAGACCGGACAAGATGGTCTCCGGAGGGAGCAGGAGGAGGAGAACAGGACACAAGAACATTATGGAGCTCACTCAGACTGGAACAAAAGGTAAGATAATGGTCAGAACAATTTTTTATAGGAAGGACCTTTTATTAAATAGAAACTTTTTTTTTAGCACTGCGTCTTACTAACCGTTCGTGTTATACGCTTATGTAATAATTATGCTAATGGTTTTTAGAGTTCATGGAGGCTATATTAATAGGAAGTGTACACGGATTTGCATGGAGGGTGAGTGGAAAATCATTTTGGAAAAACCATCTTCAGTACACCCAACCGAGATTCGAACCTCGATCTCATCATCAGCAGTCCAGAATACTGAGAGAGTAGCACGTTAAACTAAGCGGCCACTGAAGCAGGTAGAAACCTATTTTTTTAAGGTAAAAATTGATAACATTTTACCATTTTTTTAGTGTTATTATAAAGGTATTGATAGCATATATCGTCGAACGCCTTAGATCAGTCGGTAGCACGTTTTCCTGTAAAACTAGTAGTCTCGGGTTTGATTTCCTGAAATAGCCGAAAATTTGTCATGGGTAAAATGTGGTATTACCCTTTCATCGTTATGAATTAACGGCCGGGGGCTGGATGTTTGGTTTGTTCCAGATTTAAGTTAGTTTATATGTCATGTGCTGAAATAATCCGTCAAGTAATGTAGTCTGCAGTTGTCACTTTTATAAATATAATATTTTTATCCGAGGTATTTAAAGTACACTTTCTGGACACACTATACTACTATAAAGCCACATGGCTGATTCAGTCAGTCACTTAATCACCGACATTAATGTCTACCCACTTTCAGAAGTTCTAGAAACTTGAAATTTGGCAAAACTATAGCTTCTAGTCTGTAACCGACGGGAAAATTCCAAAAGGTTCAAACATTTAATTTTTAGCCTCCAAAAAGGAATTCAAAATTGCGGAGCAACTTTAAAATCGGTGCGGACCTTTCAATGGAGGTCTCTTGTGGCTGAACGGTAGGACTTATCAATAATCGGATTGCAACAGCAGAACAAATTTGGAAAGATCCATAAGTTTGGACTTATTACTTTTTGTCGTATCTCCATTGGTTGTACCTTAGATAAGGCTAGATATTTTGATTTTAGGTAAATTGTGCACATTTTACACACTTTTTAATATTATGACACACTTATGGGAAAGTTATAATCATAAAATTTGGCAGGCATATTGGCACATCCAATTGCCATAAGCATGCCACATTTTATGATTCTAACCACCCTTTAAGTATGGAGAAACTAAAATAATGTGTGAAAAATACAATACAATACCGGTAACTTTAAGTTGTTGCGTTCAAAACAACGCTGGAATTATATTAGTTTACATCCACTGGCAAAGAAAACTCACTGGGGGCTTAGGAGCCTCAACGAGCAAAGCGAGTATACCTCATAAATTTTAATATTGTTCAGGGAGCTACCCTTGCTGACAAAGTTTTATTCATGCATGGGATTATGACACCAGTTGCTCCTTAAGGGGCTGAGGGTGGTGGGGGAACGGGACGCGAGAAAATGTCAGTATTTTTGCAGTTTTTATAGCAAAACATCTTTTTTTTGTAGAGATAAATAAAATATTGCTCCAGTGGAAACACAAAGAGTTTAATTTTCTTCTCATGGTGATATCAACTGTTGTTTAATATCTGTCATGGACATAGAGATGAGATATTAGATGAGAAACTTTTTAAATTAAGAGAAAATGTTGTCATTAGGTTCCAGAACATACTTGAAGATATTCAAGAGCTGTTGGCATCACCAAGTGAAGAAAACTAAGCTCTAGGTTTTTCTACCAGATTAATATTTGATTTATTTTGGTCAAATTTTTTTTTTTTTTTATAAAAACTCCAAAACCGCTTACCTTTTTTCTCATCCCCTTCATCCCCGACTTAGTAACAAAACATTAATATATAGTTTCTGCATGTACGATCAATGGGTCTATAAATAAGAAAATGTCAAAAATCATTCTATTTAATTAAAATTGCTTTGATCCGAATAAAAACAACAACTTTTATTTCGATTTACTATTAAATTTGAGGAACGATATAGGCACCCATTAAATTAGTAGATACGTATTAAAAACCAAGTTAAAACCTACGATTTTATGGACCACGTTGTATTTGCAGATAAGTTTACGAACACCTTTACTCACATCGGTGGGCACGTCGACTAAATGTCAGGCTCACCTAGTCTGATTTATCGGTGTCTGGGGGTTCAGGGTTATTATCCTATCTGGGTATACTAAGGATATTATTTTCCTATTTCGTCTCCCACTCACTTGAAACCAGAATGTGGGGACAATTATTTTAAAAATCTAGCTTCCTCATCCTAATACACTATCGTAATTAATGTAAGCGTATAAGCTAAACGTGGGAACGTTGTAAAAAAAATAATTCAACGCTCTCTCTCTCTCTCTCTATATATATATATATATATATATATTTTTTTTTCTTTCGTCCCCTACATCATCAAGAGAAGCCGTGGGGTGGTTATATGGATGGGGCAGTGGGTCGTAAAACACAACTTTGAAGACACGCCCTATTTTATCGAGATCAATTTCAACCTTAACCGTCTATATAAGGAACAGTGGATGACATGGATGTGTTTTAATCAAGCCAACACCCCCCCCAGTCCACCTTTCCCCTCTGTATGTAACAACACGCGTTCACACGAAACACGAGTGCGTTTACTCCAAATTAGTATTTCCCGCTATCTGTTTGGAGATTTTAAAACAGTTTTTTTTTATCAGCACGTAGTAATTCTTGTTAAGCTTAATTATCATATAGGTGACCTGGCGGTCACGGGGTAAGGTGTCAGACTTCTATGCTGGCGGCCAGGGTTCAATCCTCAGTCCCGGCAAAGATTTATCTGATTACCAAACCCTTCCCTCACCTCTAACAATACATCTTGTGAATGTGAGGAATGCCAGGCCTCCACCGTGGTTCGGATTCCAAGTTAAACTGTAGGTCCTTCATTTCATCTCACAATCACCCTACCATTACACATTAGCGTAAGTGCGTATAACCCGAACGGGTAGTAAGACGCGGTGCTAATAATAATAATAATAATAATAATCATATGATAATTAATCTAACGAGATAAGGATGAGGAAGGACACATTTTAGAGGTAATAATAGTATTGCGCGTCTGGGGCACAATCGTAGCCTAGTTTGTGGAAAGATCAGCTAGTACTAATGTACCGTTGCCCAGGGGACGCCCAAATGTACTAATTGTGCATCCTTTCCGTGGAGGCTCTTTCCATGACCAGATGAGGTGATGGTGATGGTGAGTATGAGGGTGTGGAGCCAGTGAGATACTTAAACCTAACTTAAGCTTAACTAACCAAACCCTGGTGACTGTTGGGATAGCTACCCTTTCAGGAAAATTAACCATGGCACTAGCTGGGGTGGTAGCCGGGGACCCCTACGCTTCAAACCAGGTGAACTGACCACTACACCACCAGGATGGTTATTTTGAAGGTAATCTACCAGTATTTGCGCGAGAGGAAAATGGGAAGCCATGTAGGAAAGAAACAAAAACTTAGTAGATCCGACAGGAATTCGAACCTCGATCGCCCCGTCATCAGCAGGCCAGTACAACACGATAATGATGCCTTAAACTATTCTGACACTGAAGTAGGTTAAAATAAGTTTAAATACAAACGAATAGTTTAAAAACAATTATTTAATGTACTAATATCATGTGTGTAAAACTGTAATACATTTGTTTACAATCCAGAACCTTTGGTAACGTGGTCTAAATATCAAACTCATTAATTTTAATGCGATTTAAATATGTTGGGGAGGTCAGGGTTTAAATACACGCCACCCGTTTCAGTGGATGAATGGTCTAAGGCGTCGCTCTCGTGTTAGGATTGACCTGCTGTTGACGGGGTGATGAGAGTTTGAATAACAGTTGGGTCTACTGAGGGTGGTTTTTCCTAAATAGTTTCCCCACCATCCTTTTGCGAAAATGCGTGTAGATTGGCTCTAAAATTCTTCCTTCCTTATCCCTACCCCGTAAGAGTAATTATGATATATGCGTATAGCCTGAACAGGTGATAAGACACATGTATATATATATATATATATATATATATATATATATACAGGTGATGAGACACACACATATATATATATATATATATATATATATATATATATAAAGAAAAAAATCCCGGCATGTCGCTATGAAGTTATCGTCATCCCTCCCTTAATTCTACCTTCCTAAGTACTACTACCCCATTAGCGTAATTAATATTTATGCAGTTAGCTTATATGGGTAATGAGACACGGTGGAAAAATATAAATATATATTTCTCAATTTATTCTGGATTGTAGGTAGCATAAGTTGATAATAGGATGTTGCAATACGTTGCAAATACAACACATTATTATGCACTACATATATAGCTTAAACATACATAACTAATCACTTCATCCACTTACGGGGTAAACCATAAACTGTTCCTATATTTCTAAAAACAATAACTCCTTAATTAATATATCCTCACCTACTTTCTTCACACTTAATACTACCTTCGCTTCAACAACATACATACACCAATTCATATATGATCTTTTTATTTTTAAAAACTCCTTGTGTTTCTCTTTTCCACACATTCATTTACAAATTCAGCCAAGTCTTATATGGCCTACCATCGGTGGCCTGGTGGTCTAGGGGTAAGGTGTCAGACTTCTGTGCTGGCGGCCGGGGTTCAATCCTCGGGCGCGGCAAAGATTTATCTGATTACCAAACCCTTCCTTCACCTCTGACAAGACATCTTGTGAATGTGGGGAATGCCAGGCTTCCACCGTGGTTCGGATTCCACGTTAAGCTGTAGGTCCTTCATTTCATCTCACAATCACCCTACCATTACACATTAGCGTAAGTGCGTATAACCCGAACGAGTAGTAAGACGCGGCGCTAATAATAATAATAATAATAATAATATATGGCCTACCGCTTCCTTTTGATCTACACAATCTACCTCATATATTTGCTTCGTCCCTCGATCCAAATTCACCCTCTCATTATGACTAAGACTTAATATGTAGGCCTATATCATGATTTTATTACAAAAAAATCTTTTGAAAGCCATCTTTACCCACTCTTTATTAAGATTCCTTCAGGAAACAAATGGTACGGTACACCACGCAGACTTTCTCGCTTCTTTACCTAAAACTGGATCCATTTGCTTATAGCCTGGAAGCTGGGAGGTACCCTTTGGTTACTCTAAGGGGTACACGGCTTACCTTGTAACTATTCCTCTATGGCAGAGCTTGTAATATAGGGTCTTGTAATATAATCCATAAACGTAAGACCGTGAACTAAACGGAGTCCAGGTCCCGTGTCCAGGTGTCATTTTTCAATTTTCAGAATATGATATCTAAGAGGGATTATCCCCACTAAAATGCATTAACAATAGTTTCTGCTATTGTTTCATTAATATATGCAATCCTGTACAATTATATATATAATTGTCGAATGGCTGCTAAATTGCCAACTACCGAGTCGCAAATGGCTGCGTTGTCTGATGGCTGTGATCTTAGATAATCACATGTTTATAAGCTGACGACTTCCACGTCCATCTTAGACTCTGCCTTAAACTATGAGTGAAGAATGACCATGGGCACGGGACGAATCCTGGATAGCTCAGTGGTGAGAGCATTGACGTACTAAGCCAAAGGTCCCGGGTTCGATTCCCGTGTCCAGGTGTCATTTTTCAATTTTCAGAATATGATTATTATTATTATTATTATTATTATTATTTAGCACCGCGTCTTACTAGCCGTTAGGGTTATACGCTTTAAGTGCTAATTACTCTAATGGATTAGGAATTGGGAAGGTTGAATTAGAGGAAGTGGACCCGCATTTGCGTGGAGGGAGAGTGGAAATTCGTTGAGGTAAAACCACCCGACCGAGATTCGAACCTCGATCTCCCCGTCCTCAGTATCACAGTTAATGATCTTGTAAGAAGTCAAGAGTTTGTAGAACCTTTCCGATCGTAAAACGCAGTAAAGAGTTGTAGTATCGTTTGATAATGCATTATAGAATAATTACGGTCCTAACCGCACATTCTGTGTACTGTGAATATAACCATAGAGCTTAAATTACTAATTATAGGTTAACTTTAAGAGTTTATTGTATTTTAATTCATGTTTATGTGTCTACAGTGATTTGTTTATTTTGTAAAAAAAAAGGATAGGTGCACAAAACACAAACACAGTTGCCAAGTGTGGACTTGATTTGTCCAGGATTCAATGTTTCTACAAATCCATGAAGTAGGGGGCAAACCCCAGGTTGTCGTTCCAGAATAGTCTTAATCTCTTACTGTTATCTTTGGCAAAGTTTCAAGAGCATTCATAGAAGGCCAAAGCTTAGATTTTCAAGAAACCCATTGGTCTTTTCAGCCAATAGCCTTGGACTAGATTGAGCATAGGCACTTTAATGTGGGAATGAAATGTAATGGATTGTGTGAGGAATATTTCCGATTTCTGGTTAAAAATAATATTTTGTTTTTTAACTAAAGGAATGCTAAGTAGTTAAATTCGTTTCAGTGAAAGAAACTAGAACTTTCTCTGATGTTAATTTAACCCTCTCCGTATTATCATTGAAAAATAAACCTCGTTCCCGTGACTTAATTGTATATGTATCTTTTACATGTAAGGTCAGCAAGGAATGTGGAGGAATTATATATGCACCTTTTACATGTGAGGTCGGCAAGGAATGTGGAGGAATTATATATGTACCCTTTACATATGAGGTTGGCAAGGAATGTGGAGGAATTCTATATGTACCTTTTACATATGAGGTTGACCAGGAATGTGGAGGAATTATATATGTACCCTTTACATATGAGGTTGGCAAGGAATGTGGAGGAATTATATATGTACTCTTTACATATGAGGTTGGCAAGGAATATGGAGGAATTATATATGTACCTTTTAAATATGAGGTTGGCCAGGAATGTGGAGGAATTATATATGTACCTTTTACATATGAGGTTGGCAAGGAATGTGGAGGAATTATATATGTATCTTTTACATATGAGGTTGGCAAGGAATGTGGAAGAATTATATATGTATCTTTTACATGTGAGGTTGGCCAGGAATGTGGAGGAATTATATATGTACTCTTTACATATGAGGTTGGCAAGGAATATGGAGGAATTATATATTTACCTTTTACATACGAGGTTGGCCAGAAATGTGGAGGAATTATATATGTACCTTTTACATATGAGGTTGGCAAGAAATGTGGAGGAATTATATATGTATCTTTTACATATGAGGTTGGCAAGGAATGTGAAGGAATTATATATGTACCTTTTACATATGAGGTTGGCAAGGAATGTGGAGGAATTATATATGTACCTTTTACATATGAGGTTGGCAAGGAATGTGGAGGAATTATATATGTACTCTTTACATATGAGGTTGGCAAGGAATGTGGAGGAATTATAGAAGTACTCTTTACATATGAGGTTGGCAAGGAATGTGGAGGAATTATAGAAGTACCTTTTACAAATGAGGTTGGCAAAGAATGTGGGGAAAAGAAATCAGTTTTGGTTAGAATGTCTTTGTGAAAAAAAAAATGGGGTCTTCTTTTAGTAATGTCCATGAATGCGGTATTTAGGCCCTAATTATCTATATTCGTGTTCAGAATATTGTAAAATTTAAATAAATAATTTTAGTAAAGTAAATTACACTTGTTTAGATAGAGCGTGCAGCGTTGAATATTATTTTAACTAAGGGTTATGCTGAACTTAAATTTAATAACGCATTCAAAACTGGCAAAAATAACAAATTGGCACCTAGATCGAATTATCCCATCAATGGGTGCGATTGTACCAAATTATTTAACTCAGAACATCTAAGCCATCAACAATTATAAAATTAATCATTACCTTTTTTTTTTGTTATTTTAAAGGAATACAATTTAAAATTTATAAAACTCACATTAACTATTTTTCTTCACTATATTTTGTAGCGGTTAAGCTAATATTTGATCCATGAAGGAAACATAAATTAATTTGTTTAATTTAATCTTCTATTAATTATTGATATTTAGAAATTATGATATTCCATTATTTATTGTAAGACGAAACTTGTATATAGACGAGTACTCACAAGTAGGATCTTGATGGAGCTGGAAAAAATTAAAAACATAATCACGAAAACAATAATTCACATTTATTTTTCATTAAAAACTATTGTATTTGTTGTATCCCTGTAGCAATTCATTATATTCAGAGGGACATATTTTATTATCCCTGTTCGTTGAGTTAATCTTACCACAGTTGCAGTTAATCGTTGGTAATTCCTTTGTTGGTTGTTACTGTGGCATTTGATTATGTTAAGTTAAGGTCCTACATGGTCGTCTTGCCAGGAATCCTAGCACTTTCCTCGCTGGTCTCAATACTTTAGTTCCTTCTTGCTCTCCGACGTAAAGTTTAGCCCACCACCGAGAGTTGGCTGTTATTAATTTTATCACACCCTCCCCCTTAATCCATAGAGCTATCTGGTTTATGGATGATCACTGTGCATCATAATCATACTATATGATAGGTTTATGAAAGAATTCCAAGATGTATCAGTGGTAGATCTATGTAAGGAACAGCATTAAATTATTATTATTATTATTACCGCGTCTTACTACCCGTTCGGGTTATACGCACTTACGCTAATGTGTAATGGTAGGGTGATTGTGAGATGAAATGGAGGACCTACAGTTTAACGTGGAATCCGAACCACGGGGGAGGCCTGGCATTCCCCACATTAACAAGATGTCTTGTCAGAGGTGAAGGAAGGGTTTGGTAATCAGATAAATCTTTGCCGGGACCGAGGATTGAACCCCGGCCGCCAGCATAGAAGTCTTACACCTTACCCCTAGACCACCAGGTCACCATAACAGCATTAAACAAATTTTGAGCATTTGTATTTATTTGAAGAAAAATCGCCTCGCTTATCCCAACCAATATTTGTGTATCTTGAAAACGAAGAGGCTATAGCGAACCTATTTCGGATAAGCTACAAATCATTAAAGATTATTTTGATATTTTTACGACGATTGTGTCATAAATCATAATGTGTATATTCCATAGATTTGGAAGGATTGACGAGGGGAGGTAGCGGAGATAAACAGTTTAGGTAGAAAATAATTTAAAACTTCATCCAATACCGAAAAAAAAACTCTCGCAGGCTTCGATGGGCAGGATCTGCAGCGTTAATGAGAGATTCTATAACCTTGTTCAGGGTACTGACTGTCAAACCCAATGGGAAGATGCCATTGGAAAGACATCGACGCAAATGGGAGGATAACATTAGAATAGACCTAAAAGAGATAGGGTGTAATGAGGTGGACTGGATAAAACTAACTCAAGATAGGGATAGGGTGTAATGAGGTGGACTGGATAAAACTAACTCAAGATAGGGATAGGGTGTACTGATGTGGACTAGATAGAACTAGTTCGAAATAGGGATAGGGTACAATGAGGTGGACTGGATATAACTAGCTCAAGATAGGGATAGGCTGTAATATGTTAGACTGGATATAACTAGTTCAACATAGGTATAGGGTACAATGAGGTGGACTGGATATAACTAGCTCAAGATAGGGATAGGCTGTAATATGTTAGACTGGATAGAACTAGTTCAACATATGTATAGGGTACAATGAGGTGGACTGGATATAACTAGCTCAAGATAGGGATAGGCTGTAATATGTTAGACTGGATATAACTAGTTCAACATAGGTATAGGGTACAATGAGGTGGACTGGATATAACTAGCTCAAGATAGGGATAGGGTGTAATGAGGTGGACTGGATAGAACTAGCTCAAGATAGGGATAGGGTGTAATGAGGTGGACTGGATAGAACTAGCTCAAGATAGGGATAGGGTGTAATGAGGTGGACTGGATAGAACTAGCTCAAGATAGGGATAGGGTGTAATGAGGTGGACTGGATAGAACTAGCTCAAGATAGGGATAGGGTGTAATGAGGTGGACTGGATAGAACTAGCTCAAGATAGGGATAGGGTGTAATGAGGTGGACTGGATAGAACTAGCTCAAGATAGGGATAGGGTGTAATGAGGTGGACTGGATAGAACTAGCTCAAGATAGGGATAGGGTGTAATGAGGTGGACTGGATAGAACTAGCTCAAGATAGGGATAGGGTGTAATGAGGTGGACTGGATAGAACTAGCTCAAGATAGGGATAGGGTGTAATGAGGTGGACTGGATAGAACTAGCTCAAGATAGGGATAGGGTGTAATGAGGTGGACTGGATAGAACTAGCTCAAGATAGGGATAGGGTGTAATGAGGTGGACTGGATAGAACTAGCTCAAGATAGGGATAGGGTGTAATGAGGTGGACTGGATAGAACTAGCTCAAGATAGGGATAGGGTGTAATGAGGTGGACTGGATAGAACTAGCTCAAGATAGGGATAGGGTGTAATGAGGTGGACTGGATAGAACTAGCTCAAGATAGAGATAGGGTGTAATGAGGTGGACTGGATAAAACTAACTCAAGATAGGGATAGGGTGTACTGATGTGGACTAGATAGAACTAGTTCGAAATAGGTATAGGGTACAATGAGGTGGACTGGATATAACTAGCTCAAGATAGGGATAGGCTGTAATATGTTAGACTGGATATAACTAGTTCAACATAGGTATAGGGTACAATGAGGTGGACTGGATATAACTAGCTCAAGATAGGGATAGGCTGTAATATGTTAGACAGGATAGAACTAGTTCAACATTGGTATAGGGCACAATGAGGTGGATTGGATATAACTAACTCAAGATAGGAATAGGCCTTTACTGAAGTGGACTAGATAGAACTAGCTCAAAATAGGGATAGGCTGTACTGAAGTGGACTAGATAGAACTAGCTCCAAATAGGGATAGGCTGTAATAAGTTAGACTGGATAGAACTAGTTCAACATAGGTATAGGGTATAATGAGGTGGACTGGATATAACTAGCGCAAGATAGGGATAGGTGGCTTATTTTTTTGTAAGTACAGCAATTAACTTTCGAGTTCCTGGTGCCATAGAGTAAGTAAATATCAAATGCTCAAAATACATTTTAAAACGTGTTTTTAAATTCATACCTTTCTGTGAATAAAATTGTAATTTATATTATTCAAAGCGATTACAAAATGATTGTGAAACTATAAATCAGTGGTTTAAAAAATAATTAAAAACCAGTGTTATTCTTAACTATGAAGTATGAACTGTGATTTCTAACAGTTTCAATCAAAGTTTGCAATAAATAACCTTGTACTAGCCGTTAGTTTCCACCTCTAATTTAACACCTTAACTAAATCGGTTGCGTATCCGCCTACTGAACTAAGGGTATCGGAAACGATTACCAGCAAGGCCGAAAAATGTTTCATTGCAAAAATGTTGGTTTTCCCCCTTCACAGAGATGAAATAATGGTCGGAGGAAGGGTAGGGTTGCGTTTTTTGGATCTGTTAGCTTACAAGTCTTGTGCTAATATAATCAGTCAAATAAAAAGTATTAACTTATTTTTTAAATGTTTACACTAATAGAATAGGGATGACAAAAGTATAATATAGACTAAAGGAAACACACTCGCCTTTGCGTGGAGAAATAGTCGGTAACACTTTATTAAAACACACCTCAATACACATGAACGGGTATCGAACCCCAACCTCTCTGACACTAGCCATCCCAAATAGAGGGGACTGATGCCCTAGTCCATTTGCCCACAGTTTGTTTCAATTTAAAATAAAAAGGAACGCATTTAAAGTTTTCCACTTTTATTTTACTTTTAAGCGTAGTTAAAACGTAACTCAATCAATAATAATTTTGTTAGTCGATTTTATGACAGTAACAAAGTTTTAAAATAATACTTGTGATTTTAATATCGCACATCACATTCTAATTTTAGCTGTGCCTGCTTCAGTGGCCGAGTGATTTAAGGTGATAATCTCTCAATAGACTCGACTGCCGATGACGGGGAGATCTAATCTAACACAAGAGTGACGCGTTAGTACATGTAATCATATATGCGAGCGAGTAATAGTAAATATATTTCACAAATGTCTTCAACACATGCACTATTATATACTAAAAAAATAATTTAAATATGTATAAAATTGGGGGAAAAAATCAAGTATACAATTGTATGCAAAATAAAAACAAATTTTTATAATAAAATTATCTCAAAACCTGTTTATCTTGTTCAGAATTAATTTAAAAAATAAATATGGCATGTCAGAAATGTCCGAGCCTTAAATATAAATAAAGACAAGAAACGCGTATATGTCTGTGCAGACAAGTTTACTGAATTATTATTTCAATGGGTATTTAAAGTGTGATCTCACAACCAATTCACTATATCAAAAAACCACTTAAAATTATCCTTACTCTAAGAATACAAAAACACACAACAAAATACTCAGATGCCTGGCCATAAATTCATCCACGGGAGAGTCCTAATTTCCCCAATGACAAGGAAACCCTATGCTGGGAGTTAAATCCAGAATCCTCAGTTCAGTGGATATATACTCATCATAGTTGACTAATTGGAAATTAAATTGTACAATAAATAAGCGTTGATTAATCTGGACAACACTCCTTTATATGTTAAAGTCTCGTCATACCTTGAAACATCTGAGAACACCCTGTATGATGGTACAGTTCTATCAAAAATTGATACATATGAAAACACTCTGTATGATGGTACAGTTATATTAAGAAGTGATACATCTGGAAACACTCCACAAAAGTACAATCCCGTCAAACCTTGATACATCTGAAAGTACTCTATGTAACGCAGTCTCATGAGAGCGTTGATCCATCTGTTGCCATTTAACGAGACCAGATTACTGCAGTTCAGGCACCGAGCTCTCTATTTTTGTCTGTGAAGAGGTTTTATTTAGCTACACCATACACTCTATTATTATTATTATTATTATTATTATTATTATTATTAGCACCGCGTCTTACTAACCGTTCGGGTTATACGCACTTACACTAATGTNACACCTTACACTCTACACCTTACACTCTACACCTTACACTCTACACCTTACACTCTACACCTTACACTCTACACCTTACACTCTACACCTTACACTCTACACCTTACACTCTACACCTTACACTCTACACCTTACACTCTACACCTTACACTCTACACCTTACACTCTACACCTTACACTCTACACCTTACACTCTACACCTTACACTCTACACCTTACACTCTACACCTTACACTCTACACCTTACACTCTACACCTTACACTCTACACCTTACACTCTACACCTTACACTCTACACCTTACACTCTACACCTTACACTCTACACCTTACACTCTACACCTTACACTCTACACCTTACACTCTACACCTTACACTCTACACCTTACACTCTACACCTTACACTCTACACCTTACACTCTACACCTTACACTCTACACCTTACACTCTACACCTTACACTCTACACCTTACACTCTACACCTTACACTCTACACCTTACACTCTACACCTTACACTCTACACCTTACACTCTACACCTTACACTCTACACCTTACACTCTACACCTTACACTCTACACCTTACACTCTACACCTTACACTCTACACCTTACACTCTACACAATACACCATGCCTAACTAGTCTAGTGTTGTACACATATACACTAATTACGGAAATATATTAGGGATGAGTAAGGTAGTATATAAAGAAAGTGTACCCCCATTTGTGTGGAGAGAGAGTGAAAAGCCATTTGAGGTAAACCACTTTAAGTGCACCCGACCGGAATTCGAACCACCATCTCCCCGTCATCAATAGTTTAACATATTGTGAGAGTGATGCCTTAGATTATGCAACCACCAAAGCTGGTTTGTTTCCGTACTTAATTAAGTAGAGTCAAACTATTACCGAACCCGCTTCAGTGGCCAAATGTTCTAAGGAGCTACTCTCGCAATAGACTAGACTTCCGAAGATGGGGAGATTGGGGTTCGATTTCAGTCGGGTGCTATGTTTTTTTCCCGTAAGTGGTTTTCCATTTTACCTCCACGCAAATTCGGGGACATTTATTCTAAATTAAACCTTCCTAATCCATAAAACATTAGCGTAATTCTGTA
Source organism: Timema shepardi (assembly GCA_902151425.1). Lineage (NCBI taxonomy): Eukaryota > Metazoa > Arthropoda > Insecta > Phasmatodea > Timematidae > Timema > Timema shepardi. The sequence continues at coordinate 49,641 of CABFVX010003881.1, read as the reverse complement.
ATAGGCGTTTAAAGCAAACGGGTAGTAAGACGAGGGGCTGAATTTTTTTTTTACCATGTATACGACCAGCCATAATACATTCACGACCTTAGTTTACTAGGATAGTAGCTCAAAAATGTTCTAGAAATAGTCTATATCCCTACGCCAACAGCTGACATAGGTCACTTTGGATAACTTTAATAAAAACGTATGGTAAAGTATGAATGTGATAGCTAACCAGAGTAATTTAGGCCAATATTATTTGTATTTATTTGAGGTCGGGAACAAAGATTATTTAATGTTTTATTCCACTTAAAAAAATATATTCGCAGCTCTTTCACGAAAGGTCTAACAAATATAGCTTCAAAATGGCGAACAACGAATTTAAACCACGTGATTGAACATGACGGAAAAAAGTTATTTACAATGTTGCACCCACGCAGTGGATAACAATATTTTATTCAGTGTAATATTTCGAAATACGAGAAAAAAAATCATAGAATAATTTATTACATATATATATATAATAAATTAAAAGAGAACATACTTTTCATATATATAAATGACAAGTATTTTCTCTTTCCCAAGTAAATACGATGGCTTTATTAAAATGTATTGCTGTATGCAATATATTACACATCATAGATAATATTCCCAAATTGAGAAAAATTACTTTTAATTATGTTTAAAATATTGTTTCTGATTAGGTAAAAAAAATATTAAAAGGAATGAAATAGTATGAGAAAACTTAAGTTTACATGATTAATACACGACTTGTCAGAGGTGAAGGAAGGGTTTGGTAATCATAAATCTGTGCCGGGAATGAAGATCGAACCCCGGACCCCCAGCACAGAAATCTGACACCTTATTCCTAGACCACAAGGTCAACACCCCCCTCCCCCATCCATAGTTGAGTGACTATAAAACTTACTACATATTTAAGCACAAAAACATCGCTCGTTTGTTGCTCACGTGTTTACACCTTGATGTCAAGAGCTCAACTCTCATTGGTCCATTTTTCACGGCCCAATAAATAGGACGGTAAATTTCTCCCTCCTAAAAACAATACAAACCTGTGGCACACCGTCTTGTTTCTCGCTCTGTATCCCCCTTGTCGGTCGCCCCGGCCCTAGGAGGGTGGGGAAGGGGGAGTGATTATTTTCCCACCGGGTCGTAACGGCCGGAGGAAGCCGACGATACAGAGACCGGGCGAGTGTTTGTATCTCTTACCCCTGACAGGTCAATGTGTGACTCAAAACTTCGCACCTGCTGGAACTAGGATGTTGCAGTAAGAATAGAGTGGTTGGGGGTGAGATGTCGTGTGTAAAGTGTATTGGTAGGGAGTGTGAGTTAAGGTGGGATACCATGAGGCGTGAGTTAAGGTGGTATACGATGAAGCGTGAGTTAGGTTAGTATGGTTGGGACCGTGAACTAAATTGGGATACCATGAAGCGGCAGTTAAGTTAGTATGGTTAGGACCGTGAGCTAAGTTGGGATACCATGAAGCGTGAGTTAAGTTAGTATGGTTGGGACCGTGAGCTAAGTTGGGATACCATGAAGCGTGAGTTAAGTTAGTATGGTTAGGAGCGTGAGTTAAGTTAGTATGGTTAGGACCGTGAGCTAAGTTGGGATACCATGAAGCGTGAGTTAAGTTAGTATGGTAGGTAGAGGGAGTTAAGGTGGAATACTATGAATCGTGAGTTAAGGTGGTATGGTAGGTAGTGTGAGCTAAGGTGGTATGGTTGGGACCGTGAGTTAAGGTGGGATACCATGAAGCGTGAGTTAAGGTGGTATGGTAGGAACCGTGAGTGAAGGTGGGATTGAAGAGAGCATGAGGTAAGGTAAAATTCCCCGTTGACAGAAAAATCTAGTTTGGGCTAAAATAAACATAGTATTGCTCCAGTAGGAGATACGTTTAGTTTAATTTCATACACATGATACTATCAATAGTTTTTGAATACTCGTCATGGCCATTGTAATTTGATCACAACATTTTTAAATAAATAAAACTAGCTTTCATCAAATTCCAGGAATCTTATAACAAATATTCATGATCTTTAGAGATTATTTTATAAAATTATTGTAAGCATTACATCAATGTATTTTGCCATGAGTTGGGATAGATTAACATCCGTGTTATTTTTTACGTTATTTATAAACTGTAAACAAGTGTTGAAACGAATATTTAAAGTTAGTATTTGTTTTATTAGAAATGTTTACTTTTTAACTACTTAATAGTAATTACCCTGGCTCCAAAACTATCTACTTGAATTGTTATACTTAGTCAAGCATTAGCATCTGGATTACTATGTTAAATTAACAAAGAGTAAATATGATTATTATGATGGAGTGTTTTTCATATCTGAGCCTTTGTGGGCTTCTTCTGAATCAAGTGTAATAACTACTTGTGTGACCCGTCACGACTATATAATACTAGTAAAGATAACAAATTATTTATGAAACATAATTTTTAATTGACTTAACTTTTGTTTAACTTGGCGGATATAGTACAAATAATTACAAGCAACTAATTTTTATATTAATATTGCAACCGATAAAGCAAATACACTTGTACCAGCCATATGTTGCATGCCAATAATACAAATTGGACAGCTACAATTAAATATCAATATTTTGATAATTTACGAAATAAGTAATATTAACCTAATTAAAAATAATCTACCTCAAAATTTATTTTCCCTGACTAGATACAGTCAAATACAATCACGTGTCTCCCAAAATTGAAACACGTGGCCGTTAAAAAAAATGTATTTTGATAAATACTGTAGCAGATATCAAAGAAGAGGACTAACATTATCATATTTATGAATAAAATACTTTAACGCATACCCTTTGCCATTGGATGATGTCGGACAAGTTTACATACACTTGCCATGCTGCCTACAAGAAAATATAGTAAAGAACGTCGATATCACATTCTCATAAAAATAATAGCTGATCCTAAAGAATATAATCAAAATGGATATATTTAAATAGAAGATGCCTTAGTATTTACTCACCATTTCAAGATGTTCTTGGATTTGTTCGCCACGTGTTGGAAAATAAAATTATTCAATGATGGCGGCCTAACTGGGCTATCATAACTACACCTGACGAAGAAAGAAGAGAAGATTGTGATTGACCCAGTGACCCACTTACCGTCAGAGAAGACTAGCGGCAGTCCAAGGAACCATGTTTCCCCCCTTCCCTGGAAGAGGCTCTTTCCACGTCATTTTTCTTTCCCCCCGCCTTCGTCTGTCTGTCTCCTTTTCTATATGTCTGAGTTTATCATCCTTTGTGTTTTGTTCCGTTCGTGTCAGATTTTAGAGTATTCAAGACTGTTTCTCAGAATCACATTATACATATTCTACTACAACACAGCGTCAAAGGAGGAACTTCTACAACGTCACGCAACGAAGTAAACGACGACCATGAAGTGTTGGCCGTCAGATCCACCGCCGCGCTGGCCCGGAGGATATACTTCAAAAACATAAGTATCCTGGCAACATCGTCAAGTCCTTATGACTTAGAGTCTAGTTTTCTATTTTAAAAAACTAGACAATGTCTTCCTAGACATTTTAGATATTCTATATGCTTTGAGTCTATAGTCGAAGCCGACTTTCTTTTGTTTGTTAGTTTAATAATATGTCGAATGGGCAGTTAATCCATTTCAAGTCTTGTTGACTTCAAGATGGAAAAAGTTTATTTAATTGATTAAATATTGTGTCCTCCAGTCTGAAGGACAAGTCTCATTTGACTAGTATTAGACTTGGTATATCAGTCTTAGCGACTATGTTTCTCTGTATCCTTATGATACAGGCTTTACATTATGAGCCTGTACCACCCCCCTTCTCCTCTACTGGACAAGGGCAGGGGCACATGTACAATAAAGTAAAGAGGGCAAGAAAACAACAACAAATGATTAAATTGCAGAAGAGCGTTAGGACCACATATTCATTGATAGGCCTCCACTTGGACCTATTCAATAATTTGTCGTCATGAACCCTTCTCAATCATCACCCGTTACTATGCGTTATTACTCAAAGGGAATGGTACAAGAGTCTTTTGTTTGTTCTACCAAAAACACTTTAAACCTGTCATAGTAAATTAAAGATAGCGAGTCTAATAAATAAATATTTATTTGAGAAAAGATTAACAATAAATATATATATGTGAATATATGCATACAAGTAACAATAGATAGTTAAAAGAGAATTACATAAATATAAAAAAAGGAAAAAGGGTTATGCCCATAACTATACAGAGGTGCTGTAGCCATAGCAACCTTGTCCTAACAATTACATTTACAACGTAGCTTACGGCCCCTCAACGGGCCTCAGCGGCAACCCGCAGTGCGCTTCAGCACTAAACATTACATTTTACAAAAGGATAGTTTCGTACGCTTCATAGTTACAATATATAAGCATATAACTTTTATGGCAACCAAAAAAAGAAAGTAAATTACTTATATTAGTCTTAACCCAAATGTTCAACCAACAAATTTAACCGGATGGGTCATCAAATATCCCCATACTAACCCAGGCATTCGCCTTGAAAAGGTAAGTTATGGAACTTAAAACTAAAAAAAAGGTCTCTCATAGTTTCAACTCAGGTCACCAAGCCGGAAGGGCAAAAAACCTCAGCAATATAGTTAACAAATGATAAACAACATTACGCCATGTTTGATCTACGTAATTTGTCATTCTTACTATATAACAGAAAATAACAGATGAAAGCCAAAAGCAAATTTTGAATGTACTGGCCAAAAAAGGAGAATTTAGACCTAACCTATAATTTACCAAATAAATCTTTAACTAATTTCCAAAGAGTAATTTTGAATAGTACGGCCGAAATTGAATTTGTACCTTGGGAAAACTCCCATCCTGTGATATGTGTCCAAGACACGGATAAACCAAGAAGTGCCCATTAAGGCACACGACATCAGTTTATAAGCAGTTTTTCTCTGAGGGGAGGGGAACATAGGGGAAAGCAAAAAGAACATAGGAGAACATTCACATGAAACAGAGGGATTGGCGGTAAAGAACAAATAGGTCATTGGAGAGACGTCTGGAACATCACGTGATCACCACCTGATCACTTCCCATGGAGCAACGCGAAAAATAACACGCTCACAATGCCACACCTCTAATGTCTTTCAGTTACGTCTTTTCACTCGGGGCGAGAACAATGTGCGCGGGCCGGGATGTTTGTTGACAAGACTTCACACACAGAGACCGAGAAATGGGGCACTTTTGGTGAGTCTTGTTATGTTCACTCTTCGTGGTTGTAGAATTGGTGTTATTTTACTCATATTTTCTTCTTGCTTGTAACGTTGATTTCAAGCAACGTTACAAGCCTTTGACTTCAAATGTAGTAATGTCTTAGACAAAGACTTACTAACCTCCACAAGTTCCATTTGTTTATTTTGAGACAATGTTTCTCATGACGCCGTGGACGTCATGTGCATCTGTATAATATTTGTATGGCTACAACCAAGCTGTCTGTCTTGTTTTACAAATCACAGTTGGGTTAATGGAGATTTATGTTTTGTGTTGTTCAAGTAGTCACGCTTCACGTACAGTATTAGCTTGGGTTTCAACCCGTGGAACTTCACTTGAGTCATAATGGTGTCCGCGCAAATAATACCCTTTTGTCTTTGCCTGTTTTTTGGCTTCTATTGTTTTTTTGTGTTGCTCTTAGTGTAATTCCAATTAGAATTGTTTGTACTATTGAATGCTCTGGCAGTACCGAAAGGGAAAGAGACCAGCCATAGTACTATTTTTGTTGACACCTGTTGATTAGCCATCGACCACTGTTATCTAACGATCTTTCTATTGATTATCATTATCCTAAGTGTTTTAAGGATATTGTCTTACGACCCAATCAAGCTAACTGATTAAAATTTATATGTATATCTTGTTCGATACCTTTTGTTAATAACTACTTAATTGTTTTCTCCTTTAGAAAACTTCTACCTGTAGTCTGGCTCCAGCTCAGCCCTTGTAGTTACAGCAAGACAATCACATTTCACAAAGTCTCATTATTTGCCACAAGCTTCAAACTTATAATCTTGTAACATTATTGTAAACCTAATTCTTATTTATTTATGTTTTTAATTAATTTTATTAAACAATTTATTTTTCAATTTCACCTCGTTTGTAAAGTTATCAAATTAGTCCAGTAGGGACTATTGGTCACACATAGAATCAATTTCTTTCTTTTAAAATCACGTTAAAACAAAATTGAATCTGCAGGGGGGGGGGAGCAGGAAGGCCATAATTGTAGGGTTGGGCACGTAGGACACCCCCTTTTATTACAAAGATTCTAAATAATTTCAATGAAAGATCATCATATATTAAGTAGAATACAATTAATGTTGTCGAAAACAAAAAAATCAGTAGAAGAATGCATAGGCTAAATTAATCTATCAGACTTATGATTTGATTTTCAAAATAGTGACCCTAAAGTTCCAAATTGGAGAAAATAAAGTTAACAATATATTCATTCCATTATATTCCAAACCTTTACAACCCCACCTTCCCCTCAAATGAATTTCTAGATATACCACAAACATTTTATGTTCTTTGACGTAAATATTCAATTTGATACCACACAACACATATAACTACAGTATTATTCTTAATTTTGGGTAGATTTTAATAAATCATAATCTTAATGTTAACAATATTCACGATTACAATACTCCATACAGCTCTCTATATGAAAAATAAACAGATCAGCCTATATCAAACAGTTTTGGCTATACACGTGTATACATAATATATATATGTATAAATATATATATATATATATATATATAAATTACGCTAATATATGTTTGAGTAAGATAAAATTTTGAGTAAAAATACCGACATTTATCCAGACGGGGAGTGGGACACTATTTAGGAAATAAAACCTTGCTAAACCCTGATGGGATTTAAACCCCAACATCCTGTGAAATTGGGCCAACTAATACAGTTTTTTCATTTAAAATCTTATATTTAAATCTTTAATATTAATATTATCTTTAAATTATATTGTATTTTAATTACAGCAAACAGCATTTCATTTGACAGGTTTAATGAGTTTAAATATTCGAACAATTTTAACTAGAAATAACGTTATTATATTGAAAATTAGGAAAATATTACAGCATGGAAATGCATTATATTACTCTGTGAGTAAGTTTTTGACATCTTGCCTGATGTCCAGGAATGTAAAACTCAGAATATATGAAACAACAATTATACTGACTGTTCTCTAAGGGCGTGAAACATAGTTTCTTACCTCACATGACGAAAACAAATTTAGGGTGTTCTAAAACAAGGTCTTTAGGTAGATATTTGGTCCAAAATGGGATGAGGTTACTGGAGAGTGGAGGAGGTTTCAGAATAATAAGTTACATACCCTGTACTCGTCACAAGGCATTGATATGATGATTAAGTCTCGTAGCTTACGGTGGGCAGGACATGCAGCGTGAGTGGGAGATTCTAGAACATTGTTCAAGATATTGACTGGCCCCATTGGGAAGATACCATTGGAAAGAACTAGATGCCGATGGAAGGATAACACTAGAGTGGATCTGATAGAGATAGGGTGTAAAGAGGTGAACTGGATAGAACTATTTCAAGATAGGGGTAGGTGGGGTAATTTAGTGAGTGCGGTAATGAACTTTCAGTTCCTAATGTCATATAGTAAGTAAGTAAGTAAATAAAATGGTTTCACTGATCCCATCACCAAAGTTTTCTAATGAAGACTATATAAACCAGTATTACGATAAGGTGCCTAACTTACTGCTTTACCTACAAGATATATTCGTGGGGCTAGACGAGTTCTTAAGGCGTTAATAATTCTATTCACAAATATCAATTCCATGATTCTATACCAGTTACCTCTCTTTATCAAGCATTTAGCTCTTGATAATAAACCAAAATATATAAATTTTTGAGACTTTTAAGTGTGGAAAATTTCAAATTTTAAACTATATTTACAAATGTTTGTGTATAACTAATTAAAAAAAAATAGCTTTGTGTTCAATCCAGTAAATAACAAACACGTGTACTGTTAACGATTCTATAAGTAGGTTTATTTAACCTAATCGCAACAAATGATTAGCAATATTTCAGCTGCCTGCTTCGATTGCCAAATGGGTTAAGCCCTAAGGCATGGTCTTCAACTTTTTAAGGTCCAAGGACCAAAGTTTCTTTATATTGTTGGCTCACGGGCCGCAATACTATACCAACAATCTTCAGATTGAATTCATATTAAACTATTCGTATTATATCACTTATATATTTATACTCGCACTGGGGATTAGGCCTATCTCCCAAAGGTGAAGATGCAGATTTATCGTGAGGAATGTTCTCATTTTTTTCATAGGGTAAGGTAGCGCAATTTGTCTTGCCTATTGAAGTTGTCTTTTGATGCTTAAAAAGACAATATTTTATATAAAAAAGTATTACTTATCTTCAAATAGAAAGCAAATATAATTTATAAGATAACTTTAAATACGTATTTATTTTATTAGTTGATTATACAACAGATATATCTATATTTGTCATTTTTTTTCTCTTGAAATAATTTTATAATTTTCATGAGCCAGTGGGCTGCAAAAAAATGTTACCACGATTCGCAACTGGCCCGTGGGCCGCCATTTAAGGACCCCTGGTTCAAGGTGTCACTCTCCTGTTGGACTAGACTGTCGTTGACAGAGAGATCGGAGTTCAAATCTCGGCCGGGTGTACTAGAGGCTTTATTTACCAAATGTTTTTCTACTCTCCCTCCAAGCAAACGTGACTACTATTCCTCTAAATTCAACTGTCCTCATCCCTAACTCATTAACGTAATTAGTAAATATGCTTATAGTATGAATAGGTAGTAAGGCGCGGTGCTATACAAAATATTATCTTTCAGCTATACAAGCCCCGTGGCTTCTTTGGTGCTGACTGACAGTTCATAGCTGACTTCTGAGAGTCAACATTTAGGTATATACCTAAATTTTTACCGTCATAAGTGACAGTTGCTAAACACATGTTTTTGCAGATCATCTAATTCGGTGTAGGGATACATAATTTGGTCTGGTAACTATTTAAAGCTGTCACTCAGCACCAAAGAAGCCATGGGGCTACTGTACCTTGCCTCGGGGAGAACGTAAAAAATATATTACACACATTAAATTTAAAAATCTTTACTGTTCATACTAAGGGTGGAATCTCAAGAAATCCCTCATTTAGTCTGCACTGCTTGTTATTTATAAGCTGAGAGATTGGCTGGCTCCAGAGACTAGACTATAAATACGGTCTTATACTGGTCATGATTCAGATAAGAAAAACTCATAACCGTACTCAGGAATATTAACAACCCAGGAGTCTTGAGTGTCTGGAACGAGCAAACTGCTTTCCATCACCATTTTTACCGTATGCATAGTGCGTAGTATGTGTTTACTTTGTATATACTTTTTTTTATATCCATTACTGTTTACAGTCTATGGCTTGGGTCAGTTATTTTTATTCAAGCCATATATTTTCCACTAATGGCTTGCTAGGCCTGCTATAGCTTCATATGCCGTATAATCTAACTTAAGATTAGGACAAGCACAACAACCAGTCCCTGGCCGTTAATTTATCAATGTGTAAGGGTAAACCCACATATAATCAATTATACATTTTTCAGCCCTTCCGGGAATCGAACCTGGTACCTGGAGATCAGTAGGTAGACACGCTACCGACTCAGCAAAGTTGTCGGATAGTATAAACTATACGTATAGTAATATTTGCAGCCACATAGATGGGCACGTGGAATATGACGTCAACTTCCTCTGGAATAATTTGCTGGTAGAGGAAAGGTCAGGATTTGATTCCTAGCCACGTGTACTGGGAGGGGATATTACTAATGTAATCAACCACACAGCCTCAATTGGAAGGCAACTTTGTGTAAACATTGTATATTGTGAGTGGCGAATGACATAACGAATGTTACGAGGTTGTTATGATGAGCTGAACCAAAAGATGGTGTCAGCATTCCTTAGATAGAAATTAAGGCCGGTGACCCGGTTAAAATGGGAGGTTTTGGAGCCCCTCGGTGCTGACGACAGAAGACCGTAACCTAGGTCGTTACGCTGCCTGCCACGGGACCACGCGAGCTAGGTCGTCGGGTTCATCAAGCACCAGTCGGGGCTGCCCCTCAAGCCCCGGCGAACCAGGCTGGACAACCATGCAGGGACCACCTAGTAGTCAGACAGGCGATTGGGTAAACCTCATAACATCTCTTTTGATCACTCGGTTCTTTAAATTCTCTTCTTCATTTACTCCATTCACGGTAGGAATTACTCTCTGAAAGGTCTTTTTTCCTACCAATATCCTACTCTATAATAGATTTCTGGTAAGGAAAAAGGCCTTTAAGAAAACAATTACTACGGTGAACGGACTTTATTATTATTATTATTATCACCACGTCTTACTACCCGTTAGGGCTATACGCACTTATGCTAATGTGTAATGGTAGGGTGATTGTGAGATGAAATGAAGGACCTACAGTTTAACGTGGAATCCGAACCACGGTGGAGACCTGGTGAACGGACTTTAACTTCACTTTTAACATACATTGGTAGTAGCATAGTAGTACAGTATTAATAAACCGTCTAAAAGACAAGTCTAACGTCAATCTCGAAACCACACAAGTAATCATATCATCCCCCCCTCCCCCCTTATCCTCGGCCAAAGATTTCCTGACAGATCAACCAGAACCACACTATTGGACACACACACACACACAATTAATTTTTTCTTCACATTCCTTATTTCTACCCCATTAGTGTAAATATTACGATATCCCGGACGGGTGATAAGAGGTTACACGCACAATATAAGAATTAATATTGTTCCTTTAGTGACAGAAATGACTAAGGCAATTTTTTGAATCTTTGATAAGGATTTAAAATAAAATCATAAGAATACAACAGTTGTTTGGAGTCGACTATAATAATACACTCCTGGAATCTAGCGGTTTAAAACACACATACCGACGGACACGCAGGCTAAGAAGAGCGTCAATTTCATCTTTCTGGTTTGTCGGTGACGGGTAGGTCGTACCTGGTAACACCAGCCGAGTGTAATTAGTATTTACCCCTCACTCCCTACCTAGAGGTTTTCCTGCTCTCTCTTCGACCATGAACATTCCAGCTATCCCCTATCTACTGCAGGAGAGGTGACAGGTGACAGCTAGCAGAAGTTTATTTTATCGCAAACATTGGCTGAAAATTACTAATGCCAACATATTTGAAAAATATTATTTTCTTAGAAGTACTAAATTACCAATAGAAAGTGCTATCAATCGCTTCTAAATAACACTTCCCTAATGTAATGATTATTGTGTAATTGAAGTTTTCGTTATTCATTGAAAGAACACAATACATTAATAAAACTATTATGATTTTGGCTTTTAGGCTGTTACAAGCGATATTATAGTACATGAAATAATGAAATAAACAAATATTATATTCACACCGGCCTCGGTGGCGTAGTTAGCTAACGCGCTAGTCGTATTGAGCTCGACTGCCAAGGACGGGGAGATCGAGGTTCGAATCTCAGTCGGGTGTACTGGGGGTGGTTTTTCTTAAATGGTTTTCCACTCTCCCTCCACTCAAATGCGGGTTCACTTCCTCTAAATTCAACCTTCCCAATTCCTAATCCATTAGGATAATTAGTACTTAAGCGTATAACCTGAACGGGTAGTAAGACTAAATAATAATAATAATAATAATTGTTTGTTGTGAGAGGTTTGACTGTTTAATCGATGTTGCCTGTATCTTCTTCTTACCCCAACACGCCACCTTCCGATCTAACTGAAATCAAGGAGATTTGGCAACAGCTAACTGGGAGATCGAAGTTAAAGCTTTTCTTCTTGAGACCTGCAGTTCGCCGAGAGGTGTAACAACGCCATCTATCAAGAGAAACTTTAAACATAATAGATAACGTCCCTAGTAACCTGATGCACTGCTGATATTGTCATCACCATTTTGTTTGTTATGTTTGAATAAAGTTTCATATCCTTAAATTTTTATTTCCCTATATAGAACACGTCTAGCTTTGTTTATCCTACAAAACTATCAGTATAAATGCATCTATTTTAATACCATAAGCTTACGTGGTTTTCAACTTGCAAGGGAACTTTTGGGATGTATTATCCGTGTAAATAGGGGTCTCTGGTTCGATTCCCGCATGGTACCTTGGGTATTTTTCCTGAAAGGGGAATGATTGATCCTAATGTTCATTATGGTTTGGTTAATTAAGCTTAAGTTAGGTTAAGACTCACCCTGGCTCCATAACTTCATAATAACTATCATCACATTATCTCGTTACGGATAACGCTCTGTGTCACTAGAGAGACTAATAGACTACACATAAGGTGACCTGACCTGGATGTCATGTCCCTCCCTGTCATATAGGTTATATGATTAAAAACAAAATCACTACCTTAACCAGGGTCGTGGTATAGTGGTCAGAGACCCTGACTGCTGACTTAGAGGTCCCGGGTCCGATTCCCGGTTGGTAGTGGGGAATTTTTCTTGAAAGGAGATTAATTCATATGGTCATCAGTATTTGTTTAATTTTTAATCAGGCAAGTTAGGTTAAGGTATTTTTTGGTTTTACACCGTCATATTCACAACCAACATCCTCTATCCTTCATTGGGACATGAGAGAAAAGGATGTACGATTAGTACAATCATTCGGGCGTCCCCTGGGCAACGTTACATTAGTACTGGCTAATCTTTCCGTAAACTGAGATACAGATTGAAGTAGCCCAGACGCGTCATTTTTATTACCATATTTGTAAATATGTGGGTAGTCAGGACGGGTATATAAAAAAAAGACGCTGAACACAAATAGTCTAAGCGTGTTAAGTGCTTGATAAAAAAAATGTATCTAAGGAGTGTTGCAACCTTTCCGCGTGTTTTCAAAGAACGCGTTGGTCATTGTTTGCGCTGACAGGCTAAGGTAATGTCCCAGCATGGAAGCCATCAACGTTCAAGAGGAAAGGATGGTTACTTGAGGGCGAAAGACGAAACCGCAATCATTGTTTACCCATAAATATCCCGGAGCTTGTAAGCAATGCTTCACTCCTTCAGTTAAAGGAAGCCCAGGAAAGACTACTCCTAAATTTAGACCGTGACTCTTTTAACAACTTTGTATGTTGCTGAAAAATAAAAAGAGAGAGATGTGGAACGATTCTAGAGAGATTTGGCTGGTAGCTTTTTAATGTTTTTATGAAACACCCTCGTGTAAATAATAATGGTGAGCTCATGGTATTAAGGCGTCACTCTCACAATATACTAGACCGCCTATAATGAGGAGATCGGGGTTCAAATCTCGTTCGGATGTACTGGCGGTGGTTTTTCCTAAATGGTTTTCCACTCTACCTCCAAACAATCTTGATAAGGGGTACTGAGGGTTGTTTTCACTAAATAGTTGCCCATTATTTCACCATGTAAATGAAAGTAGTTTAATTATCCTCTAAATTTAATATTACTGACACCAAATCCATTAGCGTAGTTAAACTCAGATGGCCTTCATTCATAGTAAGACGCTGTCCAAAATTAAGAATAACACCTAATGTAGTTTGTTTTGATTAATCGAACCAATTTAAAATATTTTTTTTTCGCATCACGTCTTTCTACCCGTTCGGTTTATATGCAAACTTAATACTTACGCTACTGTATTAGGGAGTAGTAAGGTCAAATTTAGAGGATATATAGCCCCATTTGTGGGGAGTGAGAGTGGGAAATAATTGATAAAAAAACACACAGTAGACTTGACCGGTAATAGAACCTCCTGAACCTCTTCGGTGGTTGCATGGTCTAACTCAGGGGTACACAAACTTTTATCTATGTGGGCCACATAATATATTTTACACATTTTTGCGGGCCAAAGCTCAACTGTTCTTCAAGTAGCATTATTTTTACCCTGAATGCTTCGACATGTGCAAATAGATCACAAATACATTTTTTTTCAACATTCAAATTTATATTCAAGTCACATGACCAGTCACGTCTGTAAAAAAATGCCACTTTCCAAATCAGTGTTTGATAAAAGTGATTGACGTTGATTCTTATCTGTGAGAAATGAATCAATTTATATGTAATAAATTATATTTATAGTTATTAGACAATATAATTTTTTTTTAATTAGGTAAAATCTTTATGGACTTTACTTTGATAACCCTCTGGGTGACCTGGTGGTCTAGGGGTAAGGTGTCAGACTTCTGTGCTGGCGGCCGGGGTTCAATCCTCGGTCCCGGCACAGATTTATCTGATTACCAAACCCTTCCTTCACCTCTGACAAGACATCTTGTGAATGTGGGGAATGCCAGGTCTCCCCCGTGGTTCGGATTCAACGTTAAACTGTAGGTCCTCCATTCCATCTCACAATCACCCTACCATTACACATTAGCATAAGTGCGTATAACCCGAACGGGTAGTAAGACGTGGTGCTAATAATAATAATAATAATGATAACCCTCTGCCGCGAGACTTGGAACTACCTACAAATCGTCACAGTCAAGCCGTTCTGTTGTCGCTATAAGGAATGGCGCCTGCGACTGAAAACGAAGGTTTGCAATTCCGACAGTACTATGGCTTGGTGTCATGAAGCGGTGGTGGAGGGGGGGGGGAGGGGTGGATGAAGCACTCGTGCGGATAGAAACTGGACATGTCAAATGAACTTCGTGGTTAATAAATAACCAAGAGAAACAATTAATTTGTTTTTTTTTATAAAAACTTGAACGGGCGGGATATAATCTTGTGAAGGGTCGTAGTTTGAAGAACCTTGGTCTAACGCGTTACTCTCACAGTAGACTAGATTGTTGATGACGGGGGGGGGTTGAACTTTGAACCTCAGTCGGGTGTATTGGGGTTTTTCCTAAATGGTTTTCCACTCTTCCTCTACGCCAATGCTGGTATACTTCTTCTATAAATAACCTTCCTAATCCCTAAAACCATAAGCTTAATTAGTACACAAGCGTATAACCCTAACGGGGAGTGAGACGCGGTGCTAAAATAAGTAGATCCCTGAAATCTCCGACTTTTGAAATACAGCCTATTGCGAGAGTAACGCCTTTGACTATATGACCACCGAGGTGAGTTAGGATATAATCACTAATGTATCAGTGATATGAAAAGTCTCCAAATTTACTGGATGTAATCATTGAATAATGTAGATCTCTGCGCATTTCTGAAAACCAAATACTAGCTCGGTTCATATGGTTTGTTTTCTTTACTTTCAAGCTACTCTATGTTACAGAAAGATTTGTTTATTATTTAGTTAAAAAGAAATTTTAAAAGTTGTTGAGACCGGATCTCCACGTGGTTTACACCTCGACTCGACGAAATATACGAGTAGATAAATTTGGTCTCAGTACATTCAATGTCCCAGTATTCTAGACTGTCTCTTTATAAATCTCGTCTAAATAAATAACCAAACTCTAGTTTCTTATATTTGTTTTGATGGCAAGACTGTTCTACTAAAAAGTATTGTAAAGTAAACCTGCAGTTGTTCAAGAAATTTACATTTCAATTGGGCAGAGCTTAGTCATCTTTGGAGTGAGTTTAAAAAAACAGTTTTTAAGCCACTACTAGGAAATTTGGAAATCTTCACCATTTATATGTTTATTTTGTAATCATTTTAATAAACAAAAGTATTTATATTGGTACTCTGTGAAGCAAATTTATATATGTTTCTGGTCTCGTGACGCATATGTGAACTATCCTTAAAACTTATTTTTAAGCACGATTTTTAATAGACACAAATACTCGTATATTTTTTAGGTTGGTAAAATATTTAAAAGTAATTATTTTGATTAACTTTAAATTAGAGCCATTTATATTATTGTTTTGTTTTCTCTCACTACGTCTCTCTACTCGTTCGGATGTGAGTCACATATAAGTGTGTATGTATATAATATAAATTACTATATTAGCCAGGTGAAGGTACTCAAAAATTCAATTTCAAGTTGAGTTTTAGTAGCTTCTCAGACTCGACTCCAAGATTTTTCACAAGATTCAAAACATTTGTTACGCAGAATTTTCAATATTTTTCTCAAAAATTTCTTATTTAGTTGATTTTATTCAATTTTAAGATATATAGTTTCATAGCAAATAGAGTTCCTCAATATTTCCTCTTGTTTGATTATTAAAGAATGTATGATTATATTGTATTTATTTGAACAAGTTTATCTTGTGGTTATAAATATTTTCACAGAAAAAATTTAGTTCTAAAAAAAATTTGTTAGTTCTTATTTATGGTTTGGCTTGGATCTATTACAGAAATTTAACTTGACCTTCTTGTGCAAGTATTGCTCTATACTACCCGAATTCGAATAAAAACCCCAACTAGTTTTCACTTAGACTATTTAATATATTGTAAAAGCATAACTAATTTAAGGTTTATTCTGGCAAGAGGTTAACCCACGCTTGTACATTTCCTTGAAAGTCAAGATTGTTGGGTTGCCATCCTGCTGAGGATAGAATATATCTAATATTGATTACATTCTGTTGACGAGCGAGCACGATGCGACCGATGGACCTTCCTGGCTTGTTGGACACATCGATATCAGCAAGTTTAGTTAGTAGTAATAACATCTTGTTTAGTGTTTGGAGCCATGCTGGGTAAATGGGGGTTGGTATCTAGCAACCACTGACTAAACGACGGAATAAAATGTGATCTGGTGGTTCACCCCCGCCGGAAGATCGATCGCGGGTCTAGAGGAAGGTTTGCGAGTCCCGCTATTGTGCCTGCTCCCTCGTCACAGGAGATATACCAAGGTTACCTCTGTAGTAGTCTAGTCATCTGAATCAGTTAATAAATATACATTATTGGACTAATTCTCAAGTCTCCCTCCCCACGAACGACCCATTTCAACCATGTAACTCCCTGTTGGTGACCTGGCGGTATAGGGGTAAGGTGTCAGACTTCTGTGCTGGCGGCCGGGGTTCAATCCTCGGTCCCAACCCTTCCTTCACCTCTGACAAGACCTCTTGTGAATGTGAGAAATGCCAGGCCACCACCGTGGTTCGGATCCCACGTTAAGCTGTAGGTCCTCCATTTCATCTCACAATCACCATTACACATTAGCGTAAGTGCGTATAACCCGAACGGGTAGTAAGACGCGGTGCTAATAATAATAATAATAATAATAATAATAATAACAACTCCCTGCTGTGCCGTGGTGGTAGTTAGGATTGATTACCGGGCACCCAAATAAAATTGGGGATGTTATCGTAAAGTGTTGTCAGAAGTGAAGATCGGGACTTTGCAAAGTGTGTACAAAGTGAAGATAGGAGTGATAAAGTGATATCAAAAGGGATTAAGTGATGTGTAAGTGATAACATGTCGGGAAATAAGCAAAATATTCTACAACCGATGTCAAGGTTACCTAATTAGAAGTTCCATTAAGCGTGCTGATAGTTTGATTATGCTAGGTGTGGAGGAAAGGTGATATGAACTGATATAACTTTGTACCGCAAGTCACGAACGGAGTCATAAACATGCGTGTGCGTGTATCAGCTGCTTTCGGGACAGAAGATAAGTCACTAATCTCAACCAGCATGAACGGACAGATGACAGTAGTGACGTCACAAACGTCATACACCACAACATCAGCAACAACAACAGTAACACCAGGTTATGGAGTTTTACTACTTTGATATGGTTTAGCCTATTTTGTGTGTTCAATTATTATTTTAGGATGTATTTTAAAATTCTGAAGTTTCGTTTTTATATTCTGACAAATAATTCCAAAATTAAAAATTTTATATTGCAAAATTATTACAGGGAAACGAATCAATAACAGCCTCCATGTACGTTGGGAATTTCTCTCTTATTCCTAGTATACCAGTATTTCAAGGCAGAGCAGAGGATAGTGTGAATACCTTTTTCGCAAAGTTAGAGCAGTCAGCAGAACTGTAGTGGGTGGAATGATAATGAAAATTTAGTAGTAGCCAAATTACGGGTTTCAGGGGAAGCACAGGATTTTACCTTGTCGCATAGTGAATGTAGGGAAGCTACGACTCATGAAGCCCTGAAACAATAGCTATTATTATTATTATTATTATTAGCACCGCGTCTTACTACCTGTTCGGGTTATACGCACTTACGCTAATGTGTAATGGTGGGGTGANTGTAATGGTAGGGTGATTGTGAGATGAAATGGAGGACCTACAGTTTAACGTGGAATCCGAACCACGGTGGAGGCCTGGCATTCCCCACATTCACAAGATGTCTTGTCAGAGGTGAAGGAAGGGTTTGGTAATCATATAAATTAATGCCGGGACCGGGGATTGAACCCCGGCCACCAGCATAGAAGTCTGACACCTTAACTCTAGACCGCCAGGTCACCAAGAGCTTGTAAAGCGCTTCAAGAGGAAGAATACTACCAGGTATTACTGAGAACAGCTGACCTGAAGCAAGTTACGTTTGGATGAAACTATAGAATAATTCACCGATAGAATAAGAAAAATCAACGTCAATACGTATGATTTAGGTGATAGCGAGGAGGGTAATGCTGCAATAAAATTTGAGCTGGACCAGAGAGTGTTAGATGCGTTTATAATTGGCTTGTCTGGGGAATTAGGTAGACTGACACGGCTTTCAAAACCTAAATTGTTTCAAGACGCAATAGGATCCGCAGTGGACATAGTAGAAGTGTACCATCGACCAGTTGAAGACAGACGAACTGAAAAACGCATTTTTACGAACTACACTGAGGTTAAATGTCACAACTGTAGGAGATACGGTCATTTAGCTAAAACCTGTCCAAACCACAAGTTAGCTTGCTTCCTTGTCGGGACAAGGGACATATATCCAAGTTTTGTAGGAAAAGGTTTGAAGGGAGTTAACCTCCCCCAAACGATCAAGGGATTGGGCCAAGCCACGACCTCCAGTCTAATTAAAACTCGTCCCTGAAACTTTCGCCGACAGTGAAGACTCTGGTGTAGGAGAGCTTACAGTTCTTGCAAACTAGGAGGGAAAACAATGCAGGTTGTTAGTCGATACAGGAGCTAAAGTTTCAGTAATGTGGCAAGAAGTTGTGGGAAATAGAAATATTTCCAAACCTAAGTAATAAATTGCGGGTCTAGGAGGATGAATAATTTCAAATTTGGGAGAAAAATCTGTGGCTATCGAGTTAAACCGCGATAGCTATGTAGAAAATGTACAGGTTGTAAATACCAGCTGTCATCACTATGAGGGCATACTTGTTTAAAAACCAGGCGTCTATTAACGTAGGAAAACAGAAATTGAACCTTCATCATAAATCTTACGATTTAGGAACACGAGCCGAAATAACACCCCAGCGAACTAATGCAGTTGTAAGTATGAGATTAGCTACCTCATCCTGGCTACGGAAATGGTTCCGGTTCTAGTACGTTTAATTCACACTGAAGAAATGCCCCCGGGTGCAAGAAAGATAATACAAGCTGAAGTTAAACTCCCCAAAGTCATTGACGAAGAGTTATTTTTGGTAGAACCAGTTATACAAAGCAATATACTGGAAGATAAACACTTATGTGGTTAGAAGTGTTAGTGTTGCCATAAAGGAAGGGAACAGGGTCAGAGTCCCTATAAGTGTTGTCAATATGAGCCCTGTGGTTGTCCGAACCCTAATTTTGAAACTTGCGAAAATACTCGCTTGCGAGCAAACTCGCGAATCGTAGGCTGTACCAAAACAGAGCTAATTTTGAAAGGTTTCTACTGTCGAGTCGGTGTAGTGTTGTTTCGCCTGCGACTTGAGTTTTCAATCTGACAACCCGCCTCGGTGGCGTAGTTGGCTAACGCGCTTGTCGTGTTGAGCTTGACTGCTGAGGACGGGGAGGTCGAGGTTTGAATCTCGGTCGGGTGAATTTTTTTCCTAAATGGTTTTCCACTCTCCCTCCACGCAAATGCGGGTTCACTTCCTCTAATTCAACCTCCCAATTCCTAATCCATAAGATTAATTAGTACTTAAAGCGTATAACCCAAACGGGTAGTAAGACGCGGTGCTAAATATTATTATTATTACTATTCAATCCGACAACACTGTACAACCATGACGTGCCAAAGGGTTGAAGCGATGAGATGGCACAACGCACCACTGTACAAGATACGTAACTGAAAGTAAACAATATTATTTTATTGAGTACATCATGAACAAGATTTGTTTCCTTTTTTTTTTTAAGAAGCCATGTTCCAGTTGTATGGATATAAGATTGTTGTCTCAAAATCGACATCTTAATATCCACTATAATAATAATATTTATCACCGCGTCTTACTACCCGTTCGAGTTATACGCTTTTTAAGTACTAATTACTCTAATGGATTAGGAATTGGTGAAGGTTGAATTAGAGGAAGTGAACCCGCATTTGCGTGGAGGGAGAGTGGAAAACCGTTTAGGAAAAACCACACCCAGTTCACCCGACCAAGATTCGAACCTCGATCTCCCCGTCCTCAGCAGTCGAGCTCAACACAAGTGCGTTAGCCAACTACGCCACCGAGGCGGGTAATATCCAATATAGCTCACTAAATAGCGCGCTTGTCTTACTCAGACGATAACAAGATCTATCCCACCCCGATTACAATATTTTAGTTTTTGTCTGAATTTAAATAACATTATTATTATTAATATTATTGTTATTATTAGCACTGCGTCTTACTACCCTTTTGGTTTATTAGCAAAATCGCTTGTTATTAATTTGAATTCAGTATTATATTATTATATTTTCGCAACTATTTTTAAAATATAAATATGACCTACAGTTTTTTACTATGCAAATAATAATTAACTTGCTTAGCCTTAATTTTAAATGTGTACATTTTTATGCCATAAGACCCATTCAAAATTTTAAAATTAATGTACCGTTTTTAATTTACTACCTTGTTAAATTATTTTTAAAGAAATATATTATGATAGTCTACGTAGGCTCAAATACCTCGTATACTTATATAAATATATTTAAAATGAATTATATACTTACTAATCCAATAATTTAAATTTAAAGTTTAAATTCTGATAAATTTAAAAAAAATTGAGATAACTGTTTTTGAATACGCGAACTCTAGATTAGGAGAACGTCAATCTATCGACTCAGACAACTTGACAGTTATAACATTTGAAAAGAAATTAAAATATATAACTATATTTTAGCTCAAACAAATATTTTTATCGAAGGATTGAATAAAGTGTACAAATAAATCTTTTTTTTTTCTTCTGTAAACCTATTTTATACACTGGTAGGTTTATTTTAACAAAATTACTCTCAGAAAGCTGCAACCAAAGAACAACTGTTTATTTATGCTGTCAAACATTGCACATAGTATTACGAGAGATAATTTTAACCAATTTTGTCAATCGATCTCTAGTGAGTAAAGAGGAGAAATTAAGTACCCCAACCTCACTTGCTGGAGTTACTCATATAATGCTCAGTTTACTAATGTCACAATATTATTATTATTATTATTATTAGCACCGCGTCTTACTACCCGTTCGGTTTATACGCACTTACGCTAATGAGTAATGGTAGGGTGATTGTTAGATGAAATGAAGGACCTACAGTTTAACGTGGAATCCGAACCACGGTGGAGGCCTGGCATTCCCCATCCACATTCACAAGATGTCTTGTCAGAGGTGAAGAAAGGGTTTGGTAATCAGATAAATCTTTGCCGGGACCGAGGATTGAACCCCGGGTGCCAGCATAGAAGTCTGACACCTTACCCCTAGACCGCCAGGTCACCAATTTCACAATATAAATTGTGGATGTTTACATCTATAAAAAATAAGAATCGGGCCACTTTGTATGTTGATTCATCATAAGGTCCATGGGTTTCACAGAATTGTGGATTGGGCCTCAAGTTTGTCATGACTGATCAAAGAGAACACTCTTTTATAGGAACATTAAAATTATATCATTGTCTAATCTATAATTGAAGAAGTCAGACACCAAACCCTTCCTTCACCTCTGACAAGACATCTTGTGAATGTGAGGAATGCCAGGCCTCCACCGTGGTTCAGATTCCACGTTAAACTGTAGGTCCTCCATTTCATCTCACAATCACCCCACCATTACACATTAGCGTAAGTGCGTATAACCCGAACGGGTAGTAAGACGCGGTGATAATAATAATAAGTCAGGGTTGGTTTTACTAGCAAAGGATATCTACTTAAAAAGGCCCTCGTGTGGGTTTTTAAAATGGGGGTTTGATTGGAGTCCATCCCTGCTGGGGGGGGGGGGGGGGG
>CABFVX010003881.1:0-27365 GCA_902151425.1 Timema shepardi | reverse complement strand
GGGGGGGGGGGGGGGATGGAACCCCAAACCCTCCTCCTCGAAAGAAAATGTCAGGGATTTAACCATGTGGAAATGTATTTTAGAACAATTAACATAGTTCTGAGTTAATTATATGAGTTTCAAGAGCCAATTTTTGCAATAACAAAAAATTACTAACAAAAAAATGAAATTTAGTTTTAGCTGAACCCATTGACAATAAACATTACTATTTTCATAAGTTTATTGAATAGAACAAAATGAAAAGAAAGCTGTTGAAGAATTAATAAGAGAAAATCTATATTTTACCATTTTTATTTATGTTAACTCCGATATTGATGATTTAGAGTTGTGATAGCAAATTGCAGCCAAATCCCAAATCCCAAATACACAATTTGATTTTTTTCATAAAAAAACAAACAAAAAATAGTAAATATTTCATAGTGATAAAGGGGGCTTGAGGCTCCCTATTGTCGGTTTATGGGCGCCAAAGAATTAATTTGTTAATTTGTTAGAAATAACATTTTCAAGGGAGCATTGTAATTTTACAATAATAATTATAAATTAATAACATTATTTTCCAATCATTCTAGCAATGTGTATATTATGCTTGTCCACGTGAAGTGGACAAATGAAAGTATAAATTCAGTATTGGATTAATCCTGTTTTCTTTAGTTTACGTTCGGTTAAGTCCAGTGTTTGATAGCCTAGTCACCGAGAGGGGACTTGAGCCCCCTCATAATTAAAACTAAGCCCACAATGCAACACTACAACCTCCTCAATGTGTTGCTTCAGCAAACCTGTTTTTAATTGTTTCTCCCAATAGTGGTCTTTGTTTGGTTACGTCCTAGGCATGCATTTAATTTTGTTGACGAAAACGATAAAATTGCTTTAATGAATTTTTTTTAAAATGAATCGATCGGGTTAGTCGACAGGTCAACACACTCTTGACTCTTACTCGGGAGGGTGAATTTCAATCCCATTTATCTTTGTTGAAGTTGTTTGTACAATGTTGTGGTTTTTTGATCAGTTCTTCTAGAGATTGATTAGACTGGTTTCTTTAAGGTGGGATGAAAGATGGTGCGAGTAAAGACTGCCATCTTGGTCAGTGAGAAATTATCAGTCACTGTCAGGTCACGTGGTTTAAAACGCAATGGTCTGCGTCGTTTTCTAGAACTACTTCTCTATTTAAGTTAGACTCACTTTATCATGACTATAAGAAAGAGGGAAAAGAAAGCTACGAAACTTCTTAGCTCAAAGTAAAGGAAGGATCACAACTAGTTCTCAAATTTCATAAAATTTTCTGTTGTGAGACTATACGAAATCACTGCATTTATTAGAAGAAGGTTGAATCTAAAGCCCTTTATCATCGAGCATAGTCTTATAGCTCAGCAGAAATGCTTAAATATTCGTTGGAAATCAGGTGTCTTATTTTAACTATTTTTTTCCCTATTAATAAAACTCAAAATATAGGGTAATTGAGAATCAAAGGCCCTGGTGGAATCCTTAGACTTTATTTTGACATCGATCATATTTTTAAATAACTCATTGTATAATTAAATATTGCCTTAAAGCTGAATGTCTGCTAGGAAATCTCTCCCTTATGGTAGGATCGAAGGGGACGAGAGAAAATACAGTATTTTTGAAGTTCTTATGGGAAAACTTTTTTTTGGTCTAAAAAAATAGAATATCGGTTCAGTACCAACAGAGATTAATTTTCTTCACATGATTGTATCAACAGTTGTTGAATATCTGTCAAGAGCGTCCTGTAATTTAACAACATTTTATTTTATTTAAAAAGTATTTTCATATCACGCCCCTACAACCATGATGAATATTCAGGAACTGTTGATATCAACACGTGAAGAAAATTAAATTTTATGTTTGTGCTGGAGTAATATTTAATTTATTTTGGTTGAAATTTTTTTTTTAAAACTGCAAAAACACATTTCTGGTCAAAACAAATAAAATAAATGATTTAACTCAGAATATACTTTTAGTTTGATTTTATATACAGAGTATTCTAATATTAACAGTTCCTGATTATGGCCGTTAATGAGAAACTTTTTGAAGAAATATAAAAAAAAATCCTGGTCAAATTACGCAATGTCCAACACACACATTCAAGTACTTTTGATATTATTATGTACTAGACCCTTCCCCGCCTCCCCCCGCATTATTATATTCAACACACATATTGAAGAATCATCAAATACTCTATCATAAAATATGAGTGACTATCGACATTTTTATGAGGAATAAATTAAATTTTCAAAATAAAATATAGCCTATGATACTCGCTGATAATGTAGCTTTATATTGGTGAAAGAATTTTTAAAATAGGTCCAGTAGTTTCCGAGTTTATCCATTACAAACAAAAAAACAAAAAAATCAAATCTTTCCTCTTTATAATATTAGTGTGGATATAAAGTAAACGTATCTACTCTACTGTTTTATTTACTTCTATTATTGTTTCTATCCTAAGGCCTGGGTCAGATTTTTATTCAAGTCATATATTTTCCACTACTGGATTGCTAGTCCCGTCGTAGCTTCATATGCCTTATAATTTAAATTAAGACTAGGATATGCACATTATCCAGTCCCTGGACGTTAATTTATCACCATGAAAGGGTATACACATATTTTGATCAATGATACACTTTTAGGCCATTCCGGGAGTTGAACCTGAAGCCCTTAGCTCAGTAGACTGACAAGCTACCGACTCAGCTGAGGTGTTGGTTAAACGTATCTACTGAAGCAACATTTTATTTTTCTTGACCCAAAACGTATTTTTTGATAAAAAGAATATAAACATACTTGTCTTCAATCCCACTACCTTCTATTCTACCTTAATTATCACCTCTTTTAATCCTGTTTTCTCAGATTATATTGATAAAGCTATTAGCAACAGTTAATGGTAAAATATATTTTACTACATAATTAAATAATTAATAAAATATTTAAATCTACGAAATAATTAATTATTACTTCCTTTCTCTATGGCATTAGGAATTCTAAAGCTAGTTTCCGTAATTACAAAAGTACGCCACCTATCCCTATCTTGAGCTAGTTATATCCAGTCGAACACATTACCCCCTATCTTTATCTTGAACTAGTATTATTCAATACACCTCATTTCACCCTATCTCTATCTTGAACTAGTATTATTCAATACATCTCATTACACCCTATCCCTAATTTGAACTAGTATTATTCAATACACCTCATTACACCCTATCCCTAATTTGAACTAGTATTATTCAATACACCTCATTACACCCTATCTCTATCTTGAACTAGTATTATTCAATACACCTCATTTCACCCTATCTCTATCTTGAACTAGTATTATTCAATACACCTCACTACACCCTATCTTTATCTTGAACTAGTATTATTCAATACACCTTATTACACCCTATCCCTATCATGAACTAGTATTATTCAATACACCTCATTACACCCTATCCCTATCCCTATCTTGAAAATTTATCCTCCCATCTGCGTCTAGGTATTTCCAATGGTCTCTTCTATTGGGTTTGCCAGCCAGTACTTGAGTAAGTTTTTGTTGTTAGATATTTTTAATTTTTACTTTTTATTACACCCTGGTGGTCACGTGTCCTAAGGCACCATCATGGCAATATACTAATTCATTATCAATGACCTGGAGGATGAGGTTAAACTCTCTCCTGGGTGCACTTGTGATTTCTATCTCCATTTATTTCTCAATGTTGTTTTCCTTTTATTCCTAAATGATATTGCTGATGCACTTCCTTCAAACAACTAAGTTCATTTATATCCTATAGTTTAAAAGCAATTAAATAAACCGTGTGTTTAAAGCACTAATTAAAACAAAATACATTCTAAAGCTTGGTACCATTACGGTGAGACGTCATCAGTAAAGAAGATCCCATGTGGGATTAATTAATCTTCTCTCGAAACATTACGTAAACACCCAAATAGTTACTAAAATACTCAGGTAATCACGTGGTGTCTGGTTTGTCTGCATCGATCATTTGGAAGACATTCCAAAGTTGGAACTTCATTCAATCTTGTTTATATGCGGATATCCTAGAAGGTGATAATTTATGAGTCGTGTTGGCTAATAACTTGGCATTAAGTCCGATTTTTAAAAGAAAGGCCTTACGTGATAGATACCCTATTGAAATCTACTAGATCTGTTTTCACGTATAATTTCCAAACGAATATAATAACACCAATTATATATTAAAAAGTTATCAAAATTGGTCGTTATAAATATAATAATATATTACATAAAGTACGTTCTTATGAAAATTGGTCTTACAATAACAGGCAAGTCTTGTGAATTTGGAGAATGCCAGGCCTCCACCGTGGTTCGGATCCCACGTTAAAATGTAGGTCCTCCATTTCATCTCACAATCCCCCTACCATTACACATTAGCGTAAGTGCGTATAACCCGAACGGGTAGTAAGACGCGGTGCTAATAATAATAATAACAGGCAAGATATGTATGAGGTTTCTAAAATAAAAGTACTTACAGTACCTTATAAAAACCAATACGATTATAAATATTGTAAAGAGCTGGCGCTCGTTAGTCGTTTCCCTTCTTCTCCTTCAAAACTAGTCCTAAGCTAACTGCTTTCAGTGGCCGCACGGTCTAACGCACTGCTCTCGTGTTATTGTAGATTGCCGAAAAAAAGGGGGAGATCGTGGCTCGATCCCAGTTAGGTGCACCGGTGTGAATTTTCCCTAAACGGGGTTTCCAATCTCCCTCCACGTAAATGCGGGTGCACTTACTCTAAAATAAAATATTCCTAAAGCATTAGTATATTTAGTGCATAGGCGTATAACCCGAATGGATAGTAAGCTGTGGTGCTAAAATACAATAAAACTATTTCTATTAAGTGACCTGGCGGTCTAGGGGTAAGGTGTCAGACTTCTGTGCTGGCGGCTGGGGTTCAATCCTTGGTCCCGGCAAAGATTTATCTGATTACCAAACCCTTCCTTCACCTCTGACAAGACATCTTGTGAATGTGGGGAATGCCAGGCCTCCACCGTGGTTCGGATTCCACGTTAAACTGTGGGTCCTCCATTTCATCTCACAATCACCCTACCATTACACATTAGCGTAAGTGCGTATAGCCCGAACGGGTAGTAAGACGCGGTGCTAATAGTAATAATAATAATAATATTTCTATTAGTTTTATTACTCTATAACTTTTTTCAATTTTCTACTTGTTTTAGTGGGAGGCCACCATTATTTAAAGGCAGATTTAAAAGGAATATTAACATATGGATGCATCTTCTATAAGAAGGCATATTCTAGAAGAAGATTATTTAATAAATAGTTTGGCCAAGAAAGTGAAGGCAGAGAGAGCTCTTTACATGATTGGTAGGAGACCGTCATCAGCCTATCAAGAGTTCTTGCTAATTGGAGCGCATTCGTTTGGAACACAGTAGTACAGACGTGTTCAACGGTGTAATGAGCGTTTGGTCTAATGTACAAGAGGGTTTTATCGGTTGCTATGTGATGGAGTGACGTAAGGAATAGAATTTGACACTATAGCCTATAGTTAGGCATGAAATTATTATACTCGTGAATTAACTAATTGAAGATATATATGACACACGATGTTACATTTTTTAAATAATCTATTTAGTCTAATATATTCGTTTGTGTGCTTACAATTTTAGCTTTCAAATTTTTTAAATGAATGTACCCGGGCTTGTTTATTTAATCAATAAATTCATACCCAATATAAAAAAATAGCTAACATTACATTTACACCTCCACGTGAGAAAATTTCAATATGCCTTGACGGTTGATGATTTCACCCATTAATAAGCGTAAATATTTCCATTCACCGTAGGAATTGACTTCTGAAAGGCCTTTTTCCCTACCATAAATCTACTATATAGTAGGATATTGGTAGGAAAAAAGACCTTGCAGAGAGTAATTCCTACTGTGAATGGAATATATATCACGTGATTTCCTATAACTAAAGGTGTTACATTAATAGTCAAGTCGTTTTACCAGATGCTGTTAGGTTGATTAAAGACAAACTAAGTATTCTGGGATTTATAGTAAAAATGTTTATTTTTCAGTCCAGAAAGATTTGTGAATAAAGCACAACCTCGCTTGGAGAGGATCTGGGCAAAAAGATAGTCCAGTTAATGAACTGTGCACCGTTTGTGCTGCCCAGTTCATGAACTGGCTATTCCATGAACTGGACGAGTTTTTGTTCTGTCCATAAAATTGAAAAGCTAAGAACAGGTTTGGTCTTTAAATTAATTTAACTTTTAATCGTTTTATAATGAAAGGTTAGGTTAAGTAAGGTTGTGTTATTTTGGGATAATATATTAAAACTAATTTCAGTTAAGCTTGTAATATATATAGTACAATAAGTACCAGTTCATGTAATGGGCGAGAGCACAGTTCGTGAAATAGTCAAAAGAAGAAGCCAGTTCACGGAATGAGCTGAACTTTATCCAATTCATGAAATGGGTAGTTTTGCTATTTGGGTTTAACATAATTATACACTTAACAAAAATAGCGAGTGTGTTGTGTTATTAAAGTCAATAAAAGTTACAACTAATTCCTCTACGTATTAATTAATTATAATTTCATTTATGACCTTTTTTTTTACAGCCAACGAATAAAAGAAAGTAAAAAACCGGAACGCTCAGTAAATACTCCACTCGATGTGCTGTACACGACATTAAAAATATCTTACCGTAGCACGGATTTTGCTGACAATAATCAAGAGAAAAACCTTATCGTCGACAACAAACCCTCATTCCTGAACAAAATTGTCAACAACAAGATCTCTTTCCTGCTTCTGTTCAACACAAACAGGTTGATGCCTTGTTTTTATGATCGTGAAGTTTACTGAGTTGTGATCTTTACGACGAACTGTTTCTTACGGGCCGTACAGACGGGTAAGATTTACCTACATAATTAAGTACTTAATCGAGTACAGACCGACTATTATTACCAACCTGAATCGCTGGTCATGTGATCTAACGCATCACACTCTTGTTAGACTTGATTGCTGGTGTCTGGGAGATCGGGGTTTGAATTCCGATCGGGTGAACTGAGAGTGTTTTTTCTTAATTGTTTTACATTGTTCCTTCACGAATATGTGGGTTCATTTCTTCTGAAACTCTACCTTACTTAGACCTATCATTTTCCCTTTAGCGTAAATAATTATGCGTTCAACCCTAACGGACACTAAGACGCTGTGCAAACACAAACAAAAAAACAATAACCACGTGACAGGAAACTGTTGGAAAAACAAGTAGCTAGAATTAAAACTTATGTTTTCCTATTTAAAAAACTAAATATTTACCACTGCTTCTTACTACTTGTTCAAATTAGACGCATATATACTAATTACGCTAATGAGTTAGATATGAAGAAGGCTGAGTTTAGAGGAAGTGTACACGCATTCGCACGCAGGGAGCGTGTATAACCATTTAGGAAAAAACATACTAAGCACACCCTACAAGGATTCGAGCCACAATCTCCCTTTCATCGGCAGTTTAATCTAACACAAGAATGACGCCTCAGACCATGCGGTTACCGAAACAGGTAATTTTATCTTTGTTGCTCAAACTAACCACAGCATGTCCTCGTCTTACGTGATTAATTCTTTCCGAAGAATTCCACGCAAGATGAAAAAACCGCGCAACTCGATTAGTGCTCAAATAAGATGTAGTTTTTACATATATGTTCGTTTCAATTGATAATTAAAATTAGGTTTTACTAATTAAAATAAATATTTGATAAAAATATACTTACATTTAAGGTAGAAACGAATTAAATGGCGATGGCACTATCAGTTGTGCGTCATATTATTAAGATCTTATATCCTTTTTAGGTGACCTGGTGATCTAGGGGTAAGGTGTCAAGACTTCTGTGCTGGCGTCTGGGGTTCAATCCTTGGTCCCGGCACAGATTTATCTGACTACCAAACCCTTCTTTCACCTCTGGCAAGACATCTTGTGAATGTGAGGAATGCCAGGCATCCACCGTGGTTCGGTATTCCACGTTAAACTGTAGGTCCTTCATTTCATCTCACAATCACCCTACCATTACACATTAGCGTAAGTGCGTTTAACCCGAACGGTTAGTAAGACGTGGTAATAATGATAATAATAATAATAATTCATCCTTTTTAAAGTGGTACTTTAAAGCTAACGTCACTAGTCGTATGTCGAAAACCACCAACAATTATCTACAAGCCCGCGTAACTTGAATCCATGTACGTCGAAGTCTCAGGCTACTTATTTCTTAAATCAGAATGAACACATTGACCGAATGAATGTGCTTAGAATATTTCATAGTAGCTATTTGGCTTATTATTTAATAAAAGTCACAGTAATTATTTAAAAACAAGTTTATTTACTGACTTAAGTACAAAAACATTGCTCTCATTTATAAGACATAGCGCCAGAGCAATTGAGGAAAACAAGAAGAAAAAAAATGTTGTCAAGAGCCAAGGTTAAGTCTACACGCCCTGTAATGGATGGTACGGCGTATGTTTAGTTTAGGGAGTTTATGTTTATAGTTTAATAAATCTTAGGACGTTGTACCCGTGGCGGTAAGGTAATGATAATATGTGTCACCAAGCTTAACAAGTTAATTCTCCGAGCTGCAACTTCGTCACTGAGGGCAAAACTAGGTCGAGATATCGTGTTACAGTCTAGTATCAATCCACGGTAGCTTTGGTCTTTGATGACAGTTGAAAATATACTAAAAAACTGTATTATATCCATCCGATAAACAAATATGTCCCCTCACTTTTAAAAAATTATATAAATTGTTTAGTAATGTAGGACGCTTCATAATGTCAAAAAGCCAAAGCTCAAATCACAATAGTTTCGACATCGACAGCCAGAATAACCTAAACGTCTTCGAAACATTTAGGAGGAATCAAAAAACCTTCAATATACGTTATGTGAACAGTAGATCTCACCCCCCTCTATGTTTTTAAGTTTAAATAATCTTAACGTTCTGGAATTTTGTAGACACTGTTGATTCATTTAATTTGGAGCTATTGTGTTGATTGATAAGTAAACACACACTAACTTTTTGATGACAACATTACTTGGCACATTAATTTGAATAGAAGCAGCTGTTCTGATCATTACTACTGTCTTGATATTTATCTTACCCAATTCGGTGGCCACGTGGTCCAACACGCTACTCTCGCCGTAGACTAGACTACTGATGACGGGGAGGTCGTCGTTCAAATCTCAGTTGGGTGTACTAAGTTTTTTTTTTCAAAATGGTTTTCAACTTTCGTTACACGCAAATGCGGGTACACTTCTTATAGCTATAGTGTGAAAATTTTATTAAAATAATCTTTAATATAACTTTAATAATAATGAGGGCCTCCACCGTGGTTAGGATTCCACGTTAAACTGTAGCTCCTCCATTTCATCTCACAATCACCCTACCATTACACATTAGCGTAAGTGCGTATAACCCGAACAGGTAGTAAGACGTGGTGCTAATAATAATAATAATAATAATAATAATAATAATAATAATAATAATGAGGATGTGTATTTTAATAGGAAAGTGGAGGAAACATATATATATATAAAGCATTTATCTATTTATTAACTTTAAGTCCAGTGACGTCATAAAAAATATATAAAATAGGTGATAGATGAATGGTGGACTATCTCAGATCTAAAATGAATACACTATTTGGGTTCACAGCCAACATTTACATTTCCCAAAAAGAAAATTTATTATCTCAGGGTAAAACTTAAAATAACAATAATAATGAATACAAATGAACACGGGACTGTCTCAAGACCTCTGGGTCATGTTGGGAAAAAATATACCTTTACCGTTTAAGTGGACTTATTGAACAAGCAAATATTTAATAAAACAATTTGAAATACTTAAATATATGTACTATACATATTTATAGTCAATTTCCTCAATGAGGTTGGTCGTAGGACACTAAAACAATAAATAATAAATAAGGTAATGCATTTTGTCGAAGTCATTACTCTGGCAAAATGTTTATTTTTCTGAGTCCATTGTTGAGACAGAATATTACGTCTAAAAGAGAATTCTACTGTTGGTGTATTAAGTTTATATTAATATTATTCTGTGAATTTGGAGCAATACATTTTAAAAGGTGAATGAATAGTCAAAATTGTGGTAGAAGACAAAGGATGTATTACGACTAAAATTTAGGTTGATATCACCTCATGTGAATGCAGTCTTGTGGTGTCTTCTATCAATTGTTGAAACTGTTACTGGATCAGACAAACTCACTTGCCATAGCCGTGGTCTGAAGGAAATTAAATCTGTCTCTAGTATCATCTTTTCTTGTCGTTTGTAACACCTTTGGTGTTAATGGCAGGTTTTATTAGTGCCGATATCACTATTCTTTATTCCAATGAACTTTTTTTTTTTACAAGTTCGCGTCCTTTTGGATCCAAGATGCAAAGCCTTGTTTCTTCTTACCTCTCTCCCCTCCCCCACTGCTATAGTATATTTCTTTCCTCCTTGTATAGACCAGCCATTATGAGTCTATTAGAAGACGTAAAAAAACAACTACACCTGATCAGGATGGTTTTAATACGTGGACGGAATATCTGGACAAAAGCCTGGTAAAAAAAGTCTTGATCTGATAGGCCTAAATGTATTGTTATTATTATTATTATTAGGAGTTTCCTTCGACGCAATGCAATGTTAATTATAAACAATAAGTTTTAAATGAATATATCGAGACTTAATTAAATATATTATGACCTCTGGCCGCATGGCGTGCTAGTCGTGTAAAAATAAATAACATTTAAGACTGAATTAAAACAAAATAAAAATATAAACAGACAAAATTAAAATTCTTACAATACCCTCCCTAATCCTTAAAACCCCTAGTGTAACTAGTACATAAGCATATAAACTGAACGGGCAGTAAGACGCGGTATTAAGCAAAATGTATAATTCTCTTGGGGAAAAATTACTATTTGAAATTAAAATTGAAACATCTATTATGATTTCTCCATGTATTACATGAAGTTTATATTTCTCCTAATATAGGATTAGATAAATTCTAGGAATTGAGGATTCGAGCATCCATCTCTAATAATAATAATGATAATTTAAACACAATAAAACGATTAATGTGCTAGCCTTCATATACATATAAATAAAATCTTATCTATATTATAATTATTAGTGAATAAATAACCAAAACAAATGTCATGAAAAATATTCAATCAATAAATACAGTATTTCATTAGAACACTTTGAAAATTGATTAATTTTCACTCAATAAAATAAACTATTTAACTAAAAAAATTAAATTAATAAGATAATATATAATAGAATAAAACTAAGTGATAATCAACTCATTTTTATAAGATGTAGTAAGTAAGATGCGGAGTACAAAATAAAAATTGTAAAAGTTTTATTATTACATAGGATTAATACTAAATCTCTTCATTAGACAAATATAAAATTCTATAAAAAATCTAAATCACTCTGTGAAGTAACTATACACTTGAAGGTCTACAGTGGGTGCAAGTTCAAATCCCGCAGAGGGCATTTTAATTTAGATAAACATGTTTTAACTCAAGGATTAAAAAAATATTTACTATTTGAGAAAAGAATAAGGGTGTTAGCTGGAGGAAATGAACAAACATTATTGTGAAGAGGGTGAGAATTAGCCAGTGATAAATCACACGTAAAAAGCCAACATTGGTGTACCCAGTCAAGAATTGAGTCTAGACCTCGTCAACAACATTTCATTCTCTCTCTTCTTTTGATTTAGCACTGCGTCTTACTACCCGTTCGGGCAATACGCTTATGCACTAATTACGCTGGGATAGGAGTTGGGAAGGTTTAATATAAAGTAAGTGAACCCGCATTTACCTGGAGGAAGAGTGGAAAACCATTGAGGGAAAACCACCCCCAGTTCACCCGATCGAGATTCAAATCTCGATCTCCCCGTCCTCGGCAGTCTAGCGCAACAGGAAACTAGCGCGTTTGCTAACTACGCCACTGAAGCGGGTCTCAATGTTTTTAGTAAACGTGTATACATTATTTAATTTATGCTTTTTGGTGGAGTATTCCTTCAACAATGTATATACTGTATATATAAACAGTATATATATATATATATATAAAAGGAGAAACACACCTCTGGCCACGTGGACAAAGGCGTCGAACTAGTATGGTTTGGTTTCTCGGTAACGAGAAGGTCGTGAATTGAAAACACTCACTGACACATTCATCACCGTATTTCCCCAACCCCTGGGCCTGTGAACTTGAAATTTTGCATGAAGTTTCCTTTTATGCCCTAGGCAAGAGTTATTAAAGGGTTTTACAAAATTCAATCTCTAAAGGGTTGAAAAGGGGGGTTGAAAGTTTTCAAAATTCACTAATTTATCTTTCGAACCGGTGGACATAGAACCTTGAAATTTTAAATGAGGGCTCCTTTCTAAAATCGGAGTCTTTTTTAATAAGAGATTTTTTTAAAAAATTTCATTCCCTAAGGGGGTAGATAGGGCAGAAAGGGATGGTGAAGCTCATGTCCTTTGACATGATTGGTCCCGTGGTGCAGGCACAGGTAATGGGTTTGCTCAAAATTAACAGAAACAACTGGCTTATTTTTCAGTGGCGTAGATGATTATTATTATTAGCACCGCGTCTTACTACCCATTCGGGTTATACGCACTTACGCTAATGTGTAATGGTAGGGTGATTGTGAGATGAAATGGAGGACCTACAGTTTAACGTGGAATCCGAACCACGGTGGAGGCCTGGCATTCCCCACATTAACAAGATGTCTTGTCAGAGGTGAAGGAAGGGTTTGGCAATCAGATAAATCTGTGCCGGGACCGAGGATTGAACCCCGGACTCTCAACACAGAAGTCTGACAACTTACCCCCTAGACCGCCAGGTCACCCAGTGGGGTAGAAAACTGATATTTAGCAAGAAGGGAAAGGGACCATTCCAAATCATCAAATACATCTAAATACTTGATATTTTTCAGTAGGAGCTGAAGAAATTGGTAGCAAGTTGGAGGAGGTTTTAACATTTAGAAAACTAATAGAAACAACTACTCCATGTGGTGGAAAACAAAAATTGAGCAGGCAAATATGGAGACCACTCTAAATAATCGTAAAAGTTTGGAAATTAAAATCAGTATTAAAATAGAGGAATGGGTGTATGGGTGTTGAAATTAGTGGGGATAACGCTATTAGATGAGGCAGAAAATATAGATTTTCTAGGATTGCAGAGGGACCACTTAAAAGAGTCAAATAAGTTTTATCTATTTAACATTTCTTAGCCGATATCTTAACCAGTAAAACTTTAATTGGTAATACAAAATATTATTATTATTATTATTATTATTAGCAGCACCACGTATTACTACCCGTTCGGGCTATACGCACTTACGCTAATGTGTAATGGTAGGGTGATTGTGAGATGAAATGGAGGACCTACAGTTTAACGTGGAATCCGAACCACGGTGGAGGCCTGGCATTCCCCACATTCACAAGATGTCTTGTCAGAGGTGAAGAAAGGGTTTGGTAATCAGATAAATCTGTGCTGGGACCGAAGATTGAACCCCGGCCGCCAGCACAGAAGTCTGACACCTTACCCCTAGACCGCCAGGTCACCTACAATTAAAAATAAAATATTTTATTAAACTAAAATAATTTTAGTAAAATATATAATATTAATAAATAGCGAAATTCAGCTTAACATCGCCCCCTCGGTCAGCGAGAAACTATTAATAGCCGGTCACACGGTCTTTTATGGATCTCCTTCTTTATTCAGTCCAAGATTTTTTTGTCGGTTTCAGCCTTCACCCACAATCAACTTTATTCATGTCAGTAAGAAAGAGGAAAGAAAACTACGAATCTTCTTATCTAAAGGTAAAGAGAAAAGCTCCCTGCTGGTTCTCAAATATATTAAAATTTTCTTTTATGAATTAATTAGGAAATTTATATATTTGTTAGAGGAAGGATACATTTCGAGCTGTTTTTCATCAAGCCTAATCTCATTATTTCACAAATATACATTATAATTAATTGAAGATGAGACAATGTTATATTATCACACATTTTGTCTATTAATAAAATTAAAAGGGTGACCTGGTGGCTTAGGGGTAAGGTGTCAGACTTATGTGCTGGCGGCCGGGGTTCAATCCTCGGTCCCGGCAAAGGTTTATCTTTTTTCCAAACCCTTCCTTCACCTCTGACAAGACATCTTGTGAATGTGGGGAATGCCAGGCCTCCACCGTGGTTCGGATTCCACGTTAAACTGTAGGTCCTCCATTTCATCTCACAATCACCCTACCATTACACATTAGCGTAAGTTCGTACAACCCGAACGGGTAGTAAGACGCGGTGCTAAAAATAATAATAATAATAACATAAAGACTATAACGCTTATTTACACTTGTTGTGTAGGGATCACAACCGTATATTTGGGAAGAAATATAGTCTCAATTGCAGTGATAAATATTGGAAATATAATGTCTAAAAGTACACTTCAATATATAATCGGCTAGTATCTTAACCCTGACATTCCCATAACCACACAAGATGAGACAGAAGCCTTTTTACAGTGAGCCCACTGGCACGAAAATTACTAGGCAGTCAAAAAAGTAAAGGCTGTATACCTTGAAAAGACCGGAGGAATGTTTCAATTCGATATGCTGAGCACATTAGTGATTTTAAATAAAATAGATGCAAATACAAATTCGCCGAACATCTAAAACTTTCCGGGAATCAACTAACGCCAATTAATAATTGTGTGAATCTTTTGCAATCCTCTTCAAAAGTCTTAAGATGGACATTATGGAAAACCTACACCTACACATACAATCAGTCATTCTGAACTGCAGCAATTATAGTCAACATTTTATGGGCCTCCAAAAGTGTAGGTGCGGGCCTCATGCGGCCCGTAGGTTTGCTGACCCCTGATCTAGAGGACGATGTTAGTAATGTCGAGTCTTTTACTCTTGAAATAACTTTAATGGATAAGTGATTGGTTGTAGAGTGCTATGTGTGCTGCTTTAATCTTTTTAGTTTAGTAATTCTTACCAAGACTTGTGTATAATGTAAACTATTATAAGGATGGTGGCAGTTAGGAGACAATTTATACAAAAACAGTCAATACATACCTTCCGGGTTTTAAGCTCGAGATGACCCATCTTCGGCAAACCAAGCTAAACGATCTTAACGTCTATTCTGCGTGGTCACCGATATGTGCTACGATAATAATAAACTCAATTTTTGCTTTTAATTAAATAAAAGATAAATAGACGATAACAACGCGTAGACCAATACATCGAATTAAAAAAATAGTATTAGTTTTAATATTATGATTTGACTATATCCATACCAATTAAGGTATACTGTCAAAATATTATATTTTTATCATTTAGAGTTACGTACTTGCTGGATTATATCTATAAAATCTTATTTTAACAACATTATATTACACAGTAGCCTCATCCCTTTTTGGACCAAATATCTTCGTAAGCACATTTTTCTAGAACATCCTATATTTGTTTTAATCATGTAAGATGAGGGACCACGTTTCCCACCCTTGAGAGACCACGTTTCCCACACTTGAGAGACCACGTTTCCCACACTTGAGAGACCACGTTTCCCACACTTGAGAGACCACGTTTCCCACCCTTGAGAGACCACGTTTCCCACCCTTGAGAGACCACGTTTCCCACCCTTGAGAGACCACGTTTCCCACCCTTGAGAGATCACGTTTCACACCCTTGAGAGATCACGTTTCACACCCTTGAGAGATCACGTTTCACACCCTTAAAGAACAACCGGTAAAATGATTGGTTTATATATTTTGAGTTTTACATACCTTGAAAGTAGGAGATATGTCAACAACTTACTGATCGAGTAATAGCAGGCATTTTCCGACTGTATTATTTTCCTAATTTCAAATCTAAATTTGTTTTTAATAGTTATGATAAATCTTTAAACTCACTAACTCTATGGGGTTTTCAGTAATCTATAATCGAATATTTGTATGATACCGTTTAATGTCAACCTTTTCCTACTCTCTTGCATTACCCTAATATCATAATATAAATCTCGATTAAAAAATAATGAGGTGAGTGCATCTGCTTGTTTCAACCTATTATGCGTTTCAAAAGTATCTGAAAAGTAACGTCTAACCCGTAACCTGCCCCGCGTATCAATCAAAAATGTTTTACTTATCTTGTAATAAATAATATTCTTGAATCTCGCACATATAATATTGGTGCCACTTCTATATAAATATAAACATATATATATATATATATATATATAAAGTCTATCCCTCATATAACTACGACTTTGTCATGACAACACTTTTTCTTATGACATATTATATTGCTAAGCAGAGTGGTTTAAATATGTAGATTTTTTTTGTAAGCCTGCATTTTGCGCGGACCTGAGAAAAGATTTCCTTTGTGTAGTGAAGTATATTTCAAGT
Source organism: Timema shepardi (assembly GCA_902151425.1). Taxonomy (NCBI): domain Eukaryota; kingdom Metazoa; phylum Arthropoda; class Insecta; order Phasmatodea; family Timematidae; genus Timema; species Timema shepardi. Next base: position 10,908 of record CABFVX010003881.1, on the reverse strand, counting down.
CTATGATCTCCAAAGAATACGCATAATGGCGAAATAGACAAAAGACTATCAAAAATCAATTTCCTTGCCATGGAAACACAGCTTTCATAATTGTCCACTAGGTAGCTCTAAGTGTACTGTGCTGTTTGAGTAGTTTTATGCACGTGGTAAATACTAAATGGTAATGATTTGAAATCAGCAAATCCATATTCTTTGCTTACAAAATATAAGATAGCAAATTTAACATCATCAATATACTAACAAGGAAACAGATTCAAACATCCTGGGTTTGATCCCTGGTGATTCTAGAATTTTTCTGTGAAGCAGTGGGTCTGGAATAAAGTCAAACTCATATTTGTGAGGAAAAATGAATTACTTTTAAAAAAATGAGCAGCTCCGGTCTAGTAAACTGAGATTAACGGCTAGAAGGCTTGTCGTGCTGACTACATGACACACTATTAGCAAATGTTGGCTATATCATAGCTAATGGTAGCGGCTACTCTAGCTTGATTGAAGGCTCATGCCATTAAATTTGTATTTTATATGTGAACATACTTAACAAACAAGTAATTTTTATCAATTATCTAGTATCATCATTATCATCATCATTTGTTACCAGCCTGCGGTGGGGTCAGTTTAGTAAAATACCTCCATCTTATTCTATACTTCCACCATTCTTCCTCCTTTAATTTCTTCCAATATCCTCCTCACACTTGAATATATTTTGCTATCTCTACTTCCATCTCTTACTTGGCCTTCCTTGCGATTTTTTTCCTACATACTCCCAGTGACGGATTTAAAATTGTTGTACCTCTAGGCACCAATTTTTTTTTTTTTGGCAAGGGCTTTAGGAAGTTTTGGTTGAGGGAGGAGGGTGGGATGTTAGTATTTGAGAAAATATTTCTACGAAAGATAATCAAGCATGTAGGCCTACACATTTAATTTAAATGTTAGATTCCTCATCTTTACACCCATATGGCCGTTTAATGTCAATGTCTCGGACAAATAATAAGACATAATGAAAAATAAATAAATAAAATGTTGTTTAAGTAGTTTCTTACCCGTTACCCGCCTCGGTGGCGTAGTTGGCTAACGCGCTTGTCGTATTGAAGCTCGACTGCTGAGGACGGGGAGATCGAGGTTCGAATCTCGGTCGGGTGAACTGGGAGGGTTTTTTCCTAAATGGTTTTCCACTCTCTCTCTCTCCACGCAAATGCGGGTTCACTTCCTCTAATTCAACCTTCCCAAGTCCTAATCCATTAGCGTAATAAGTACTTAAAGCGTATAACCCGAACGGGTAGTAAGACGCGGTGCTAAATATTATTATTATTATATCTTACCCGTTTCCGTGGCCGTATGGTCTGACGCACTACTCTCTCAGTGGACTAGACTGCCAATGACGGGGAGATCATGGTTCAAATTTCAGTTGGATTTACTAAGGTTGGTTTTCCCAAAATGGTTTACCATTATTCCTCCAGGCATATAAATTCTACCTTCCTCATACCTAAAACCATTAACCTAATTTTTACATAAGCGTATAGAAAGAATGGTTAATATGACGGGGTCCTAATTTTTTTTTAAATCTTCTTAGCCTATTTCCAATCCCTTCCATTTATCCCTTACCAGCCTTGCTTCCTTATTTACATTTCTACTATCAATACAGAAAGATCAGATAATACTAAATCTTAAACGGCTTTAGTGCAGATTAGATTGAATAGTAAATAATCTTTTCCGATTACACTTTCATTTTCGAAACAAGTAGTTTTGGCGTGAGAGAACTTTGTAACATATAACTATATATATACAAATATTGGATCCGCTAGCTTATGGGTGATGACAACCGTGTACACAACCTTTTAGTTGGGAAACCTGAAGTTACCAGATCCTTTGGTAAACAAGGAAGTTGATGTGAGGATAATTTGAAAATTAATTTGAAGGAGGTCGGATGACAAGTTAGGAAGTTATATGGGATTAAATATAATCTAAAAATAGTTTTTATCAACAAATATAATTCCTTTTTTAGATTAAGATAAAGAAATAAATAAGTTTTGTTAAAAATAGGAAACGCGATTAAAATATTATAGATAAAATAGTATGTGAAAAAACGAGGTTAACAGATCATTCATTGTGGCAATTCCTTATCATTTAATGATTGAGGTTTTGTAAAAACATTTTGGTTATTGTCCTTAGGCACTGTTCAATAAGTGATGTTTGACAATTATTAAAATTAAAAGCATAAATGTGTAGTAAATATAATGGGTTAGATTAATAAAGATATATTAAAACTAAGACCAATTCAGGGTGAAAATATTACACACAAAGTTGTCATCAATATTATAAAAGTAAATTATCAAACTAGATCAAAATATTTATAAAGTTTAAAAAGCCATAAAAGACATGTGAATTTATGAAAAATGACACCACCAGCCTTTAAAAAGTTTACAAAATTAAAAAAAAAATATATATATATATATATATGAAATATCATTGTCAGTTATTTTGTTTACCATGCCTTAATATACATTTCATTGATGGGCGATCTTTCGGGAATTCTTGTCATCATCTTTCTTGAAAAATGTAGTAGTATGACAACTTTTTTTATATAGCTCGGACGAGCGCAAGCTATTTTCTCAAAGTAAAACATGTTTAAAATTAATCATTATTAGTTGAAACAAACATTTAGTGTGTCAATAATGAATCGTATTTAAATCATTTGAAACAAACAAACGATTTTATAAACATGCATCGTATTTAAGCACCATTTGGCTTACACGGGTTTTCGTTTTAGGTAAAAACTCTTATAATGAACCGCGTAACTGGAGGACCTACTGTACAAGCGAAACTAATTTACGTTAATTGACACAACTAGCCTGTTGATACAAATAGATTGGAAGCTGCTAGCTGAACCGCTGCCATTTGCAAGATCAATGCTGTAAGATAATTGACGGATGGTTTGTTTAATGTAACTTTCATGTAAACAACAAAAACTAGTCCACGATAGTTAAGTTGTGTACATTTTCATTTCGCAGTGTAACTAAATGATATCAAGCTTTCTTGACAAAGCATGTTGTTTATAATAAAATAAGGGAAAATTACTGTGGATAACTTTTAGGGTTAGGGGAAGTTTATAAATATTGAGGTTAGAGTTGAAAACATAATCTCCTTCACCTTGAATTCGACACCCACAGTAACTTTCGAGTATCCAAAATATTTTGAATTAAGACGAAATCTTCGATGTGAATGGATTTTAACTGTTTCATTAAACTTCAACATACATCAGCTGTTTGGCAGTATTTTAACAATGATTTTTATTACATGAAATCAATAACACAAGCATGGATACATTTAGATATGACAATATACAATAATAAAGCTTCTTTTCCTTATATAAGCCTCTCTACCTCTATCTATATGCCTTTGAAGGATAATTTAAAAATTAATAGTACATTTATTTACGTGACAACAAAAACTTTCTTTAACCTTGGTTTTATATTTGTATTGCATATTTCAAGCCTCGTTTGTATATACCTTCTAATTTGTGTGTGTTTATATAAAAAGTATAATTTAATCAACACGCTTATATTCTTGAACAAACCATTTCCGAAAAGAAAATGGCAAAACAATAAAAATTCTCGAAGATAACCGTTTGTTTCCCCGGCTCTGCATTTTCACGCCAAATGAAAAGGGTCAATCACCTTAACTTTATTTTTTATTTATAAAAAAAAGTTTGTGTTTATCAAGGACACTCAGACCTCTCTTCTACATTCAAAAAAGTTAAAACTAGAACTGTAATAATATTTGTTACTGTTCACTCGTAACAAATTTTTTATAGCTAGATTGAAAAAAATAGTTTTATTCAAAATAGAGAAGATAGTTACTACAAAATAATATAAAATAAAACTATGATGGCATAGAAAGAACAGTAACCCTAATTACCAAATGTACGGTTCAAAATAATGTAATTTGATCACTTTTGAACTTCTTATAAATTTAAAAAAGTGTTTTCCTTTCAAAGAGTACACACATTTAATTGTGATCAACTTATATTAATACCTTGGTGAACGAAAGTTCATCACCTAACATTCATTACATTACCTTGGTAATGACCAAGGAAAAAAAACAGAAGAAAATATATTCAAATAGAGAAAATTTCTGCCAGCCTACCTTTATACTGAGTCGCCTAGTCAATGACGCACCAAGAAATTTTCCTTTTTGTTGGGCGTAACTAACCATAAGATCAAGTTTTTATTCGAAGTGAGATTTCTCCGGAAAAGGGGATATATTAGGAGAAACAGCTCCTTTAGTTCTGTTAAGTCAGGAAAATGTACGAAAATAATAAATCTTGAGGTTATTTGGAGGTATGTACCATGGTAACTAAGGCAGGTACATAAATAATATAAGTGACATTACATACAATTTACTTAAGCTATTGTTTATGTAATCTTAAACTATTCGACATTTTTGGACAAATTAATGCTATGCGTAACTATTTATCTTTTGAATATAAAGTCGTGAATAAAACAGGTCTTAAAACATGACCTTTATATTCGACACATATTCACATTCTAGTTTTAATTAATATTATTATCATAAGTTGTCTTTGGGACCACGTCTTACTATTCATTCGAGTTATACACCTATGTACTATGTTAGGGATAAGGAAGGTTGAATTATTTAGAGGAAGTGTACCCGAATTTGCGTGGAGAAAGAGTGAAAATCATTTAGGAAACACCACCCTCAGTACACCCGACTGGGATCAAACTCCGATCTTTCCGTCTTCGGCAGTCTAGTCTATTGCAAGAGTTGCACCTTAGACCATGCGGTCACTGACTAGGTTATTTTGCTTTGTTGTTATATTTATACTTTGCAATGACTACAAGTGAAAAGCTTTATCTGTTAAAATTACAAAAAATGACACCTTTGGCTTTTTCAACCGACAATATTATTCCTTTTGTACAAACCATAGATAGATAAAATAAACAAAACAAATGTCAGTGCAAGCTCCCGCCGCTAGACGGCAGCACAATGCAATGTATTTATATCTTCGACTGTTTTTATTTAAATTATTTTAAGTCTTGTGAGTCCCGCTTCGTTAGCCGTTTGGTCTAACGCGCTAATCTAGCAATAGATTAGACTGATAATGATGGGGAGATCGTGGTTCAAATCTCGGTCAGGTTTAACGAGTTTTTTTTTCAAAAATTGTTTTACAGTCTCGATCAACGCAAATGCGAGTGCACTTTTTCTAAATATAGCCTTACTAATTCATAAAACAATTATCGTGATTAGTACAAAAGCGTATAACCCGAAAGGGTAGTAAGACGAGGTGCTAAATAAAAAAGTCTCAGGAGGGGCAACTGCCCAGCTTACAACCCCCCCAACCCACGGGGGGCACCACTGTACCTAACAGTTTATTTAGGACCGGTCTTATGACTACCGAATGAATATTGCTATCGGGAGGTTAAAGTTAGCGACCAAATAAAGGTTATCAGCCACTTTAATATCTTACGCGTATTATAAATTGAATATATCTGCCGGATAGCTATCTGTAGGATAAATATAGTTCTAAGAATAATAGGCAAGGTTGGTAATGTATTTACTGGTGCGTACATGCGTATAAACCCTGCTGCTACCGCTACAACCTAACTAGTGGCTACAACGCTCAACACTTGTTAAATAATGGCGGCTAAACGAGTGCGAGAAAACAGATGGTGTCATGTGGCTAAGTTGTCTTGCAATTACTAGTTTCAGTTTCTGTCAAAATGTGATCAATAGTTCAGTGCAACGTTTACACAATTTCATTTATTGTACTCACATTCAAATAATTTGTTCTTATAAAAATATCTATACAAATAGCTCGGCAGTGTTTTTTTTATAAAAGTGTGAATTAAGTGTTATAGCTTTATATATAGTTAGAGCCTAAGCCTGTGCCTACTAAACACGTGAGCCAAGATTTTAACTTAAAAACAGAGTCTGATAGGCTAAACCTCATGAAAAACCACGCGTCACTATGGAAATGCTCATTTAACTTTCATATAAAAGTTATCAGGTATTTATACCTCATGTAAAAATGTGATGGATAACTACATTTTATCTGGCAGATACTGGCGGTCATAAGACGCTCTTTTAACTTATGGACCAGATACAAATATTTATTTGCCAAATTAATATTTATCCAGGCTTCATAATAGCAGCCCTTAGAAGGTCTTGGAATTTACATACTGACTCGTCTTTTGTTATTTTTTGTTGTTGATTTAATATAACTTAAATATTACAAGGTGGTTTATAAGGATTACAAAATTTAAACTATCCGATTTCCTTGAGCATAGCCAATCTAATTCAACAATATTTAATGATGAATATTGAAGTAGATACAGTAATATGCCAGGTAGCCTTCTCTTGGAGGATAACTTTATTGTGAGAGAGGCATATTTAGAAAAAAATAATTAATGTGCGTCTCTTGGATTCACAGACACTAATAAATTTATGTTAGAGGGGAAAAAGGAGGAAAGACAAATTTTACCTGAAATTTATTTCATTTGTTAAAAAAGTATGATACCCATAATGCACTTTAGATTATGGTTGAGGTAGGTAGGTTTCTGCCATATCTAAATTAGTTAAGATGAATATTATCTGGGGCTCTAATGGGATTTGAGATATAAAATTTGTAGTCCAGGAAAATGTGTGTAATGTGACTTTCCCCTATCCCCCCTGTACCCTTTATACATAAAATTCAATAAGGCTAAAATTATAACGAATTTTATAGGAATTAGTAGAGTATTGCATATTTTAGATAAAATCATTGTATAGCTAATACATATTTATGAATTAGAAAACAATTTATATAACTTAATATGGTTCTAATAAACAGTTTATTACCGGGATTGTGTTATTTATTGAATTTAAATATTAAGTTATTAGTTGCATTTTTCATACCTTTATTCTATACCCACACATATTTTGAGATAAAGCTACTATTTTAACTTAAAGTTACAATATGATACACACATCAGTTTATTTATCTGTGTAGATATTGTATAGAAGTATATTTTGCAGTCAAAATTTTGTAAGAGAAAAGCCAAAAATATCTTTAGTTATTTCAGTACCCTATCAGTTTTTTAGATTGTAAATCCTCCATTGTCATGTTCTCTTTAGTGCCTTTGCTGTCCAGTCCACTCCTTAACGTACTGTACGTATTGTTTCTAGAATATTTTAATTTTGTACACCCTCCTTATAGTTAATCGTGTGCTATCGTGTCACATTATAGATAGGTATATTATTTTGTGCAATTATATTCACCAAAATAAAACAACTCCATAAAAATTGGCTAAGAATAACCAACTTTTTTATTATTTCATTTAAAATTTGTTGTTAAAATAATATCTTTTACTTAGTGAAGTCTTACATAAACTACTATTGGCATAGAGTAAATAAAATAAATGGTAAGGTGACATCGCACATAGTTTCTCTCCTTTTTATCTTAAAATATAAATTTATTAAAAATTCGTAAGATTTGTGAAACTAAATAATAGGTATATACATTGTTGTAGAAACAGTTCATTAAAGATCATTAATGAAATAATATACACTGTTACTTACTCTATGACATTAGGAACTAGGAACATTGTTACAGAAAAATTGAGAAAAGAGAAACATCTTTGTTCACAAAGAAGAATAAGAATCAAATTCATTTTCAGACTTAGATTAAAAAGCACACATACTTGATTATAGATAAGAAACTATTGGTTTTATAAAATATATATTTCAAAAAAATATTTTAATCTTTAATAGTACTACAATTTTACAATGATAAGCTAATTCGTATCGCAAATAGTTCTGGAGAAATGATTAATATTGGGAAATTACCTCCATGTAACGCGCCCTCAAAGTTATTTTCATGGGAAAATGTGAATTGATAACTTATTTATAATAATAAAGTGTCTAGATTTAAAATATAACTAAAATCGTTAGAATTTTTTTTGAGAAAGTGGATTTTTTCTCTCTTTATGAACATCAATAAACTACCTTTAATTTTAGGATTATTTATCCAATTCCAAAAATCCCCTAGGACCTTAAGAAAACCTCAGATACCAAGCTTTACCCCAATCGGTAAAATAGCTTCATCTCTATCCCGAGGTACAGACAGACGGATAGACAGACGGATAGACAGACGGATAGACAGACGGATAGACAGACGGATAGACAGACGGATAGACAGACGGATAGACAGACAGCTATTCAGAATTATGAAAACTACTTTTTGTTTTCAGGGGGTTATGAAACGTTGAAATCAAAATCTCGAGTTTAATTTCTTTTTTTGACGATTTTTTAATTTTTGCTTCTAGGTTTCGAAAGAATATATATAGTTTGTTTTAGCACCGCGTCCTACTAACTGTTTGAGTTATACGCCTGCGTACTAATTACATTAATGTATTGGGGATGAGGAAGGTTTTAATTTAGAGCGTACCCACATTAACGGGGAAGGAGAGTGAAAAAACCCCTCAGTACACTCAAATGCGATTCGAACCCAAATATTCCTATCAATGGCAGTCTTGGTTGATACGAGAATGATTAGAGACCATTAGTCCACCAAAACGTTTTTTTAAAATAAATACCCTTTTCTTTAATATATTGTTGGTTTAATTTCGATTCACACTTCACTGTCGACTTGTGAATGCTAGAGACACTGATTCGTGGAAGATAAAATTATTGGATTTTGATAAAAATTTGTATTTCGGCAAAAAAAAGAGTAAAATAGTGATTAGATTTTGTATTTTCAAGAACGTCAGAAAACTGACGTTTAAAAAAAATGCAGATTACTATTACGATGCTCAACGCACTTATCAACCAGTCCAAGCGGATATTACTCAATCTACACATCTTTTTTTTTATATCAAGTATATGATAGCTAGCTTTTGAATATTCGCGTTCTCTTTCAAAAGTATTTAAAACTTTTGGAGTTTTTAAGTTTCACTCTCCTATTATTATATTAAATAATTTTACATATAATAAAACAATCAACACATTCGAAAATAACGTTAGTGATATTATGCGTCTGGGCTACATCACTTGTAGCCCAGTAGTGGAAATATTAGCCAGTACTAATGTACTGTTGCCCAGAGGCCGTCCGAATGTACTAATCGTACATCCTTTCCGTGGAGAATATTTCCATGTTCAGATAAGGTGATGGGGACAGTGAGTATGAGGGTGTAGAACCAGTGGGAACACACCTAATGAACCAAACCCTGGTGACCGTTGAGGTAATTCCCCTTTCAGTAAAAAATTTTTTATCGGAGGTACCAGCTGTAACAAACAATGGTCTTCATACCTCCTGGTCGTCAAGGCGATACAGATCGTAAAACGTTAACCAAAATATGTTATGGAAAATGGATTATTTCACCAAAATGCCGCCAAGATCAATAAGAGGCCATAGAGAAAGGGATAACACATTATAAAGTATAACTTACAGTTCCCTTACGACGAGACGCTCGCCTGACAATGGAAACGATTTAATACTTTTATTTACTTAAAGGTTATTTTTAACCTTTAAATGTGATTATTATAACAATTACTATGGGTTTTAAATATTTGGTGTTTTAAGATTTAATATTCAACACGAACGTAATTCTTTTTACCAACTGGTCCGAGCGCCGTATCGTGAAACTTTGTATGGTATCAGGATGGTCTTGTAATTTTCAAGGCATTCATAGAATTTTTTCAAAATGAATGAAACCTTGACGAACCTAATTTACATTGAGTTGGGTCAGTTATCTTGACATTTATATTTTATTTATTCCTGATTTCCTATGTATTTCCAATAAATGTATATAAATATTGTAATATGATTTGTTATATTTAATGCATTTAAAAAAAAACTTTCGGCTTTTATAAATATTAATTAATAGTGAATAATTGTGAATTATATTCGAAATAAAATTTGTTATGTTTACGATATTTTAAAGAACTTTTGGGCGTTTATAAATCTAAGTCAATAGATTATTTAGTGAATATTGAATTTATGACCATTTGAATTGGGGAAGACAATCCCAGAATGCAATCGAGTGCTCCTACACAATCTGTTTTAAAGAACGGTGATTTAAATAATTCGGGGAGTGAAGAATTCACGTAAATCCCGGTTACATCATCGAATCTAAAACAAGAAACACTAACATTGAAGAAGGACATATTTTGGAGAGTCCTAAGTGTATTTTTTTTAGGGATCCTATCATGGTATTATCAACATAATCAATTTCAGTAAGCATTTTCATTTATCTTATCTTTAACCATTACGACAAAAGCCAAACGATGATTTACTTTTTAACCTATCGATATGGAGGAAAGATAATTTCACATTCATTTGTGATAAAAGAACTATTGTTTGTGAACATTTATCCACTATTGAAAGGAGTATATAATTATATAACCGACTATCTCGTAATTAACAAAATTTCTATAAATAAACAAAAGGGAATCAATAATGATTTTATACACTTCCTTATTGGACCCATCTTGAAGACTTCAAATTAATTTATTTTAACCTTTTTTTGAAATACATTCCATTAATAAACTTTTATAATTAATTATTGAGTATTCACCTGAAATTGATCTAAATTTTATTTAAATAAACAATTTTTATTTTTATATTATTAAGTAAATTATTACTATCCGTCGTCCTGGAGACGACTATCAAATATGTATTTGAACCATTGTTTAGTTTGTAAGAGGTTACATATCATTCCCTCCCTCCCCCACCCCTCTGTATTTTATTGTTATGTTGTCTCTCAAGTTGCTATTTTAAAGTGTGACCTAATAATAATATTTAGCACCGCGTCTTACTACCAGTAATACGGTTTGTCGATTTCTGGGGCGAACAATAGGGTAATTAACGCGAACAATGGGGCCTTAATTGGCTAGGAGGGTGGGGGAGTATGT
>CABFVX010003880.1:17401-54131 GCA_902151425.1 Timema shepardi | reverse complement strand
TATATATATATATATATATATATATATATATATATATATATGGCCAAGCACATTATTGAATAGAAGACTTAATAATTTTTGAAAATACACAAAACATATCTTGTTAAATACGTGGTGGAGAGGGGAAGAGAGTCGAAAATCACGAAAAAAAGCCTAACGCTGATTCTCTGCCATAGAGAGGACAATATTGTGTAAATGCGTAGATATAGGGGGCACAGATAAACTGGGGTAGTAATCATGCATACTTTCACAAAACTGTCGGTACCGGCTATTCGCAACGAGAGTAGTACTTTAGTTTTGTATCCTGTCATCGGCCAGAATGAGTCCTCGGTGGCTCGAGAAACGTGTGTTGCTGCTATTTCGCTATCCTTCCTAGTGAGACCATTAGCATGCTGGGAGGTATCATATCCCCCGTCTATTCCCTCCATCTGTTTTGTATCCTCTCGTTATTTATCTTGGCGAAGAGGACGAATCCTCGGGGCAGGTACGGTAAACGTCGTGGTCCGCTAACCTCCTGACCGACGTGCCTCACATGCCAACTCCCCGAGCTGATGTTTGTTTTGTTACGAGTGGAGGACCTCGTTTAAACTAAACTCCATTGTAATCACACAGGAAACTGCTTGTTGGACTGTCTGCCTGTCTGTCGCGAGAAGAATTCCAGTCGATGACGTAAGAGTGTGTAGTCAAATGTGGCAAAGTTAAGGGATTTATGGTCTGGTAAATGTTCTTGTTTCCCAAGTATTTTATAATTCAAAATAAGCCTGTTCATCGTAAAATCCAACACTGGTCTGATATTTTCCTAAAAAGGAATTCCTTGACCCGGTAAACATATATCTAGGAACCACAATCATAATTCTTTCTGCTTTAGGAGCATAGATATGCTAATATACGCAATTAACGGCAGTCATTTTGAAAAAATGATGTTTATAAATACTATTCCAGGCTATGGTGATGTCTTCCCAAGTTTTTCTGGTTGTCTGATGTGTATACCATGTGGCTTTATTGGTTAGATGAATCAGAACCAACATTTTTGTTGGACGTCAGTACAGGGACAGTACTATCAACAGATTTGTTTTTTACCAATAGTAATATCACCAATTTGTGTCTCTCTCTTGGTCATCGCATAGTTTTACCGGGAACTTTCTCTCAATTTAAAAAGTTTATGTTTGAATGCCACATAAAGTATATTATAGATGAGATAGCTAATGTGTAAAACTAAACTAAATGAAGACATTTTATTTTTTAGTAAAAAAAAAAGTTCTTGCCATAAACATTGCGCCACCTTGCGCGCGTACTTGAGGGGCAATTTCTTTCATTACACCCGACCAATATTCTAACCCCGATATCTCAGTCATTTTCAATCGAGTCTATTGTGGTAGTGACACCTTAGACCATGCGACCACCGAAACGGATGATATTTGTCATTTATAGGCTTACACTGTCATTTTTCACGCCAGTAACGACCAGTAAAACATGACAGTTTAGAACCCACTTTATACAGTTAGTAAAATGCTTTCGTTTTCTTCTAGTTATATCTGTCCGTGGTAACTTTGGCTTTTCTTGACAGCTTCTCAAAAAGTTAACAAAAACACTTAGGTATTCTTGCGACTTGGAAATATGTTTTGTTTGTTCGACAAGTGATTCGTTTGACCTCACTTGTCAAAGTAGCTAAATATATTCATATACACATGAATATATAATAATTGTTTTTGAGTGACTTTTCACTTGTTGGAAAAGGTTCAATAGACCTTGAACCGACAATCTCAGCATCTCTTACACAGTGCGTGGAAAATAAATTATAACTTTAATACAAAGGGTGAACTGAGGGACTATTTGCTGCCTCTTTACGTACCCTAACGAATTTAAGAAAAAAGAGCATTTGAGAAAATACAAATTTTGATTTTTGTCAATATTGCTATGGTTTTACGTTATCAGTCTCATTCAAAAGTGTCAACTACGGACCGTGTGACTTGAAGTTTGATTAGATTAGAATTATTTTGTTTTTAAGCGGACAAAAAAGTATCTTCCTTTTATAATCGGTCTGTGGGTACTAAGCTCTAAATTTTTTTAAAAAACTATTTTCATTCAACACCACTTTCAGTACATTACTGAGACTTCCAAAAAAATACCGTAATAGCTATTAATTCTACTTGTGTAGTAAGATTTTGGTTCTAGTGTTTATTTAGCCGTGCTTTCCGCCTTACTAACCGTTCGAGCTATTTACATATTCACGCTAATATTGTAGGAATTAGGAACTGAAATTTTGTGGAAATGTACCAGCAATTGAGTAGGAGGAGAGAGTTTAAGCGGGAGGGAAACTAAAACCTAAATTTTATTCCCTCTTCCCCGCGTCTTACTTCCTGTCCAGGGTATCTGCGTGGTTACATAATGATATATAGTTGAGGTAAGTGGAATTTTAAAGGAAGTGTTTCGCATTTTCTTGGATGGAGGGGAGGAAAACCACTTTGGAAAATAACCCCTCGATGCATTGAGCAGGATTCGAACCGTGTGCTCCCTTGTCAGACCTCTTTGTCTGGTAATCTTGGGGTAAAGTACTCGCCTCAGAACCCGTTGTCCATGGAGTCGACGGATTTTTCTTGGGTGATGAAAATCCGTAGCACAACTTCCTTCAGAGTAGAAGTAAAGCCGTTGGTCCCCTGTCGATTGTGACATGTAAAAGAACCCTGGGCGATATGATAAAATACCTTTCCCGGCAAAATTGACAGGCCCTTTCGCTAGCTCATATAAATTCTCGTGTGCTGATTAAGTATAATATATTCGCAAATTTTGAAAGATGACACGGGAATAGGAGCATACACATATCATATTAGAGTGGATTGCCAGTGATTAAGAGGTCGAGGTTCGAATATTGGATAGATGTTCTGATGGTTTCTCCACTAGCTATTTAAAATATTAGTTTTTCTATTCCCTCTCCACTAAAATGAGGGTGTGCTTCTTATTTATATTTCCCACGCTTACTCATTATTGTAAGCCCTGAATAACCTTGAGGTATAATATAATTGTACAAAAGAAGTGTTTAACCTTATTCCATAGGTATGCTTATTTGCTTTTATCATTGATTTAACTTTCAATATCATATTTTGGAAACATCCTTAAAAAAACTATATTTTCTGTTTTTCATATTTTCCTCTAATCTATCAAATAAAAAATTAAACACTTTCCGCTTGATGGTGAATATGTATGCAAACTTCCCCCCTACCCCCATTCAACTTTTTATTTTTTGCTGTCATCACTCATGCGCAATCATTAATGTAGGCCGATATGGCCATGTTGTGTTTTTTTTTCCAACCAACCTCTTATCCACTGAAGTGTTGTCCTCTATGCTCGTTATGGAGGAGGGGGCACTCAATACTCGCACCTCTTCCAACTTTTACAAACAGGTGATCCATCATACGTCAACACACGTTGGGCGAGGCGTCGTCCGTAAACTCATTGAGCGGACATGCCTCTATGGCCTTGAGACATGGCTCGTCAAAATTATGTTTTTAACCTTTTGGATCGGATGGGTCCTTGGCGGCACAATTTGGTTCGTAGAGTCCAATTTTCATAGGAGAAGCCACTTAGAAAAATGGAAACATACATTCTGCTAACCACATTAAAACAAACATTTTCAAAATTGTATAAGTATAAAATTTGACAGCTGCAGATAACATGGCTTTACGTATGAATGGATGAAAATAAATCTTGTGACTTGTCAAGCTGTCAGATAAGGGTCTTTTTTTTAAAAAGAAATATAACTGTATCTATGGTGAAATCTATCCTGTAAATTCTCAATCAGATTTTTTTTTCAATAGATATTTTAGGACATTGAATCACAGAGGAAGAGAACGAATTCGTAAAGGCTTGAGTAAAATATTGAAGAATCAGCATATCAAAATACAGCGGATCGGGGAACCCCGATGCTAAATACACTTGAGTGTTCAACCACCAATCGTTGTAGTCTATACGTGAGTGTGAGAAGAGAATTGTAATTGCATTTGATAACTGGGCGAGCGCGAAAGGATTTACCAATTTTTCCAGAAAGGTATTTCCACATAACTTCCAGGGTTCTTTTACATGCCATTATTGAAATGGGACCGATGGCTTCATTTCCCCTTCGGAGTAAGTTGAGCTACAGATTTTTATCTCCAAGGAAAATCCGTCAACCTCGGTTGGGTTTGAACCCACAAACATCAGGTCCTGAAACAAGCACTTTATCCTTTGCTTTTAGAATTTATTAGAAATTTACCAGAATTTTCGCAAAGCTAAATTGGAAAACTATTTAATAAAATCATCCGCTGAACCCCCACCTGGGATTCGAGCACAAGCTTTCCTTCCCGTCACCTTGAAACTGGACCAAGCAAGCTTGACGTTTATTCCGGGTGCTCAGCGATAATGGTAGCAAGTAGGTTACTATAAAAGTAATTTTAATATTCAATTTTCACTACTGTATATTTTTATGCCATAGAAACTTGTAATACATTGATTTAACAAATAAACTTGTTGCTATATTTTCATTTATGAATTCATTTGGTTGGTCGAAAAAGTACGACTTATTTATATAAACTATATTATTAAAAAGGTGACCTGGTCGCCTAGGAGTAAGGTGTCGGACTTTTGTGCTGGGGGTCCGGGGTTCAATCCTCGGTCCCGGCACAGATTTATCTGATTACCAAACCCTTCCTTCACCTCTGACAAGACATCTTGTGAATGTGGGGAATGCCAGGCCTCCACCGTGGTTCGGATCCCACGTTAAACTGTAGGTCCTCCATTTCATCTCACAATCACCCTACCATTACACATTAGCGTAAGTGCGTATAACCCGAACGGGTAGTAAGACGTGGTGCTAATAATCATAATCATAATTATATATTATTAAACTTTATGTTAATAGCTTTCAAATCAATAATTGCAAAACACGTTAAGTGCCCCCAGCAGGGATTAAATCCTTGCCTCCCAATATGTTTGTTCAGTTTTTACAAACACAAATTGTGGCTTTGATTTGTAGTGTCATTGGTAAATGTTAAATGTGCTATCCTTGTCTGAACGATTCATTTTCCTCTTTACACAACCCACTTTCAGACCGGCATTTACTGCCCCACAGAATATAATAATGTTTGCTCATTTAGTATGAAGGACACAGTTACATTTTTAAAAATCGTGTGGCAGTTTTTGAGCGGACGATCAACATAGGTCTTAACCCTGGGAAGACTTACTTCCAAGTGAGTTATTGAGAGCCAAGGTATGTATTTAAGTGTCTTGGGAGGTGAAGGGTATCTTGGAGGGGGTTATTTTATCATATTTATCCATTTGGAACTCATTTCGACCAATGACCAATTTATAACCTGCATGATTCCCCTTATAACAGTTATTTGCTTCTCCCCCCCCCTTTTTTTTTTCAAATTTCCCAAATTTTTTAAATGTATTTTTAACTTAAGCGACGAGATCGAGAGTTGTTCTTTCTTATCTCACTCGAAATATTTTCGAGTCTCCCCCTTACTAACACTCACTCTCGTATGAAATTTTTAATGTTCATTTGTGTGATTATATTTATTTATATTGGAATGTTTAATATACTGTCTATTAACGGCTTTATCCAAATAAATAGGTGAGAAATGTAAAATTTATCATTATTCGCCAATATAGAGAGCCTGAACAAAATTTTCTGAAAATCATAATGTAATATAGATAATTATGTTAAATATTAGTGCGTAAACATTCATAATATAAAATTTGAGTTAGAGTTATGAGTAATCTATCAATTAAAAATGTGAATCGATTCCTTTCAACATTAGGATACAAATTTCCGGAGTTTTACCAAACTAATTTTCATATTTAAAAAAAAAAGCCTTATTTACTAATATATGCCCAAAATTTTTCAAAATATTCACCAGCAAACCAGAAACATCATGTGTTGTGAGTACCTCGAATTTATTAGGACCAAAACATATTCGTAATAAACTGTATAGTTTGTGTTCACTACTAGACTATTAGTGGTAATTTTAATGAGTCCCGCGACTAAGTAAAGTGATACGTAATTATATATGTTTGCTTTTGACTCTTTTTCCCTCTAGTCAAAAGATTTACTAACAGGTTTTTGATAAAAGCCCCGGAGGCGAGGCAATTTTGTTCCATTAGCAGTTGGTCGGCGTAATGTGGTGGGGTTTGGCCGAAATGAGTCTTCCTTTTTAAAATAACCCCACGTCGTTCCCACGAGACAACGGGTTCTCAAGCAACCTCAGACCGACCAGACACATTGTGCCGTAATGATGCGTGCCAAGAGGCTAAGAGCCCACTCCCCTTCCCCATTACCTTACCCCTCCTTTTTTTTATCCCAGTACGTAACACATAAAGACGTATTGAAGGAGAAAGACGGAGCTACACGATGACTAGGGTAATATCAAGTAAAGCTCTTTAAAGCCGTTTGTAAAGGCGGGAGTAAATCAGTCAATGGAGTTACTTCTAAATGCTCTAGCAGTCCTCATTTTGTGAGAGTACCCATGCCATCTCGTCTAAAGTGTCGGAAGAAATAAAGGGCGTTTGTTGAGATAATGCACTTTACTCTGTGGCTTCTCGAAATAGTTTTGTCTTGATGGGATTTTGTTAGTATTCGAATAAGTACATTGAGAAGTATTTAATATATATATTTAATGTGGAATTGTTTATCTGAACATAATATTCTAAATATTTAAATATTTTATAAATTTGATACGTTCAACTAAGGGAATTACGTTGTCTACAATATAAAATTGTAATCTACCATACAAAACTAAGCGAATATACTAGATGAACTATCATAGTTGGGTGTGGTGACTATCATTTATCGAGCATTTCACCTAATAAATGCTTTTAAAATTCAATACAAGCGCTATTAACGATTTAAGTTGTTTAAGGGTATTTAACTTGCATTTTTTGGAAATGATTGATTATATCAGTATCTATACGACTTATAATACAAACTAACTTTACTTTTGAACCGCATCAACCAGTTCCCTGGTATCACTGTGAATAGGTAAACTGTTTTTTAAACATTTATACGTTTTTCCCTCATACTGGGAATGGAACTCGGGATCCTTTTTACCGTTCTTAGACACGCTACCAACTGAACAAAGGTGTTGGAAGGCAATTTATTCTTAAGGGGCTAGTTTAGAGGAAATGCACTCCCGTTAGCATGAAGAGAGGATTGGAATATCACATGTGGAAAACAACCTCCAGGGCCATCCGACCAAGATTCAACAACTCTGACCTCCCGGTTCACAGATGATCCAGTCTACTTCGAGACTCGCCTCGAATACCGTGTGACCACCGGTCCGAGTAACAAGCCACCTAATATATTTTGGCTTCCCTAACCACTGGGTAACAGCTAAAAGATGTTGACATTAGATCACTTTTCATGCACTATTTAGCGTTCGATGTAAATATGATCAAAATTTGAAATGCACATTTTGGAAAATCTCAATAATAACAAATCAAAGATCATTCATTACTTCCCCTCTAGTCTATTATTACTATGGTTGAACTTGCATTAACATTTGAATTGTATTTCCGTATATTTTGTTAGTCTAATGATGGGGTATTGGGTTCATCGATACCTAACGATTGATTGATCGATCGATCTAAACCTCAAGAGCTGGCAGTTCATCCTTTGATTAATGGTTTTAGGGCAAGGGAAGGGAAACATGACGAATGTCCGGCCTGCCCCGTGTATGTTTTGCTCCGCGCGTTATGGTGTTAACCCCCCCACCCTCACCTCCTCAGTAAATTGGTGGCCCGTGTCGTTATTGTTGTTTAACTACTCGATCATTGTTAGGTATCGATTGTTCTTCTCTTCCGCGCGTCACTCAATTTCGGCGGAGGAGAGCTGTTGTTGGAAGGGTACATCCTCTACTCTAACTGAAGTGTCCCACTCCGTCATGGACTACAGAGCTCTCTCTCCGCCCTACACCCTCAGCGTAGATGGACCCACTCGAGAAGGTAACGGTTTGAATAATCGTTCGTTTTACTGAATAAAGGGATTACCTGGTGGTCTAGGGGTAAGGTGTTGGACTTCTGTGCTGGGGTCCGGGGTTCAATCCTCGGTCCTGGCACAGATTTATCTGATTACCAAACCCTCCCTTCACCTCTGACAAGACGTGTATTAATCACAACTTGTGAATGTGGGGAATTTCAGGCCTCCACTGTGGTTCGGATCCCACGTTAAACTGTAGGTCCTCCATTTCATCTCACAATCGCCCTACCATTACACATTAGCATAAGTGCGTATAACCCGAATGGGTAGTAAGACGCGTTGATGATGATAATAATAATAATAATAATAATAAATACTGTATAAAGACTCATAATATGATCATTCGCGGCTGGAAACGTTTAATTGGTGGATAATTTCCTTGGCGATAAAGTGAATAAAATGTGGCTGAACAACACATTTTACACCTTATCGGTGTTTATTTGCTATACACCGTATTATATACACACAAAGTTCATAAAACAAGTTTTTTTTAATATTCGAGGTGTTTAAAGTGGCCTCTTTAAACTCATATATTATATCAGCACATGACTTAAAACCAATTTAACTCAGGAGAGTACGACTATAAACATGTTGTCCAAATTTTAACCGAAAGTCAGAAAAGTTACAAGATCTACTCTCACATATTCATAATTCAGGTCATGTGATATGTAGTTGCCACTTTTGATATGCATCTACCAATATAGCAAAATGTTATTATCGTTGATAGCATAAAAAATTATGTATCTTTTTAAAGTTTCTTTCTACCAAAATCCTAGTATACACATTCCCTAGCGCCTCTAATTTCTACCTCTCTCAACTCTAAGTAATATGTAATATGCTAAGCCTGTCCGAAGCTTCAAAATGTTGTTTGTATCCGGATCTGAAGCTTGCTAGGATTCATATTCGATTCAGAATTCCAAATTTTAATACACATAAAATTCTAAGTGGATTCGAAATTTCAAACCCAAATACATCCCAGATTTGGATTTGGCCGAATTTAATTCAAAATTTGAATATAAATTTCGTCCTTATGAATAGTTTTACTTTTAAAATAAGTTAGCATTGATCCATTAACAGACTTGACCAGATAAACTTGCGAATTTTGTGATATTTGTAATCTCTTTATCACTGTTTATTCATCTTATTTTTATTGGACTCAATTCTTACGGATACTCTTCAAATAAGATTTGTGTTACGGTGGCGCTTCTCATGCGGAATTTGGCGAATCCCGAGTAACAAATATTTGTCATTAGGCAAACATCTCGTATTGTGGATGAGTGGGTTATGACGAATGTTTGGTATTCGCTGAACTGCAGACATTTTGCGTCGGTTGTCGGTAATCTATCACACATTAAAAGGCATAGTCATTCGACTTAACGCGAATAGTAAGTATCCACCATCCTACACATTCGTGCCTAATTCAGCCAGTAGTGTCTTGTGTTTACTGTGTAAACTTGGTCTTGCGATTTGGGAACCTCTATGAAAAAGAACCTGCTATATAAAATCCAGACCATAGCTTACATAAATATAGGAATGAATTGGCTGGAATCATCCACAACCATTTACCGTAGATCTATGTTGTTCTATTAACGACCTTAAGAATAAAAAAAATATTTTTAATGACACTATTCAGATCATGTCTAGATACAGTTTATGAACGTAACATGTAGGGTATGTGCAACTTGCTTACCTGGTCACGTTGTCTAAGGCGTCATTCTCATGTTAGAATAGACTGTCGATGACAGATCGATATTATAATTCAGGTTGTGTAGTGGGTATATATACTGATAGTGGTTTTTACAAAATTGTTTTGCACTTTCCCTCCACACGAATGTGGGCACACTTTTTTAATTTCATCGTTACTCATCGCTAATTCACTACCGTAATAAGTACATATAGGCTACATTTAACCTAAATAGGTAGTAAGTTATACGCAATGCTAAAAAGACAAAACATACATGTATCTACTATTCATAACCATAAATGAATCTGCGACAATTTATTGGTCGTAATTGTTATCCATTTCAATTTTCATGTTTAACACGAATGTTCACCATTCCCGACTGCAAAACTTTTTGACTCTTAAGATTTGACAAATAGGTGCGCGCACGTGTGTAGATGTGTGTTCTTCATTCTACAAACAGTTTGGCAAGTAGTTCGCGAAGAGGCAAATATTTGATATTCGGTGAATGCCGCGTGTGTAGAACCCCCTTTAGTAAACAAATGTTCAGATTACATTTTAAATTGAAATTATTGTGTTCTCAGACGCTTACTATGTACCTACAACGCGAATGGGTAGTGTGATGTGGTGAAAAAACTTTGCCACGAAGATTTCAGGGGTATCGGGTAACCTCGCTCACTTGAAAATGGTGCACCCATTGCAAATTAATCTACAGAGTGTGTTATATATACTGCATTAGCCCACTTACGATAAATCAAAAATAGTCATTCACTTATGAGGAAAGTTGTATTATTATTATTAGCGTCTTACTACCCGTTCGGGTTATACGCACTTATGCTAATGTGTAATGGTAGGGTGATTGTGAGATGAAATGAAGGACCTACAGTTTAACGTGGAATCCGAACCACGGTGGAGGCCTGGCATTCCTCATATTCACAAGATGTCTTGTCAAAGGTGAAGGAAGGGTTTGGTAATCAGATAAATCTGTGCCGGGACCGAGGATTGAACCCCGGCCGCCAGTACAGAAGTCTGACACCTTACCTCTAGACCACCAGGTCACCCGGGGAAAGTTGTAGCTAAGGTTAATAAATAACGGCAATTTCTCGGTGATATTATCCCATTCCTCTCAATTAAAAAAAAACTGTTTCCAAATAAATTAACGATCATTTTTGTTTTGTACGTATGTGCCGTTAAAACTACGTATATATTCCATTTACGGTAGGAATTACTCTCTGAAAGGTCTTTTTTTCCTACCAATATCCTACTATATAGTAGATTTATGGTAGGGAAAAAGGCCTTTTAGAAGTCAATTCCTACCGTGAATGGAATATAGTTGTCTCGCTACAAGCTATAGCCACGTTAACCCACAACATCGTAGCTCATTTTCAATTACATATATTTACACAGATTTATGGTGAAGTAACATGACTTTTAGTTGCTATAATTTTATTAGTTTTCAGATTAAAACACATATTTTAACGTGGTTTCTCTAATTTTCACCGGTGATCACGCGGACAAAGTTCGTCAGCCTCGTTTATTTGGATATGGCCGGTGAGTGGGAGTATAAGGTTCGAATCTCGCTCGGCCTGGTGCACTGGGTAAGACGGGGGTTTCCCACATGTAAAATATATCTTGAGTTTTTTTTACATCCCCTTTCTACGCTAATGGAGACTACATTCACTCCCAATCCCCACCCCTTAAATTATGTCGCTAATAACCTTGATCTTTAGCATTATATTGTAGCGGTGCTATAATAAACACTAAATACGCCGACTACATGGAAATGGGAAACGCACATGATAGGTTTAACACTTGAAAGCGTAAGATTCAAATGCATGTTGACATAAAGTTTAATGGAGCAAACAAAGCAAGCAATTACAAGGTATATATCAGGGCACAATCTAATATTTTCAATGTTGACCTATTTAGAAGGCCAAAACACTTAACATAACAGTAGGATATAAATTGACACATTTATAGAGTGAATTAGACATGAAGTGTCTTAGGTTTATTACTACGATTAAACTCCGCTAGAGCTATGAACAGTCGCCCCACTCTTAAAAGAGGTATAGTTATTCTTCCTAAGGAGGAAGACAATACTGAAATTATTTTATTTACTCCCCGACGGAAGACGCAAGTACAAACACTATACAATAGGGATAGTAAATGTATTGCAACATATATCTAATGGATTATGACAGGCGAGAAGAGCCGAGACAGAACTTTCTCAACACCTAATACAAACAACCCTATTTTAAGCGGTGAGAACGGCATTGGACAAGAACATCAAATATAATGCGGGCCACACCAGAAGATCTGGAACAAATCCACAAGTTGCGAACCGCAATAAGGTCGAACAACCATACAAAAACATCTAAGATAATGAGGGCCACGCCAGAAGGGCAGTGACAAACCCACACGTTGCACACCGCAATCAGGTGAACAACCAAGCGTGAGGCGCCAAGGTTCCACAAGAACAACAAACCATTACCCTACTAAGTATTGACCTCGGTCCTGGAACGACCTAAATTTCCCCTTTCCCGCTTGATGGCCCTTCTGACCACAACACGGTCATGCAGGCCAAGGAGTGAGAATCACTCCAAAGAAACCACTGGTCTTAAGGAACAAGCAGAAAACATTAAGAATGCGAGAGATATCTCATGACATGCTCAATATGACATTGTCAATGAAAACTTCACTGATTATACATTCAATAACTTCAAGAGTGACAGACACTCCTCACGAGCCACGCATAAATTCACTCAGTTCGTTAGATAGTTTGGTTGAGTCAAGTCCAGAGTTGAATGGAGGCTCGTCTGTATATCTCTTCCGATGAAGCCGTTTTTACCCAGCGATGTTGATTTAGTTTGTACGGGCCAGGACTGGTTAGCCTGCTACAATATAATTATATATATCTAACCCAGTAGTTTTCAACCTTTTTTTCGGTTGCATTCTAATCTTATTTGTAAATACTTTTCTCAAGTACCTTCCTCAATAGCTTATAAAATACAATAATATATAGGCCTATTTCATTTAGAACCCCTCTATATAGTCGCACTGGTGTGGTTTGAATTTCTTACCTTACTTTAGAAGAAAGTCCGTCAATTTGATCAGACTATATTGTTATTAGATTATTTAATAGCCTACATCTTACTTGTCTTTTGATAAACTATATTTGCAGCTTAGATATGAAAATAAAGAAAAGATAAAACATTAAAGAGACTACTAAATACATTTGAATTTTCAATATATTATATACATAGCTAATGAAAGCCCTGAACTGCTTTAAAAAAAGAACGTGCAGTTTTTTTATATTAAGTTTAAGCTCGATTAACTTTGAGAGAATATAATGACTGCCAATTATATATTTTTTGCTACCACGTTTCACTACTCTCCCGGTCTATACGTTCACATTATAACTACGCTAATGTGCTATGGACGAGGAAGATTTAATTTAGAGGAAGTATACTCGACTTTACTTTTGAGGGAGAGAGGAAAACCATCTAGGAAAACGACACCTTCATTACAGGTCACCGGGATTTGAACCCTGATCTCCCCGTCATCGGCAGTTTAATCTTTGTGAGAGTTACGCCTTAGACCATTCAATCAACGAAGCGGGTGTTGAGTTATTAAATTTCATTCGCGTACTCCAGTTTAAAAACCACTGATCTATCCCTACTGTCCCCCCCCCCCTCCAAATCCCCACACTCTTACGTAGCTTCCAACATTATCTAAAAAAAATTCTTTACCAACAGGTTTTTTTCAACATTGTACTTTTTTTTTTCTTCAATTTTTTTATAATCGTTATATTTTCGACCTCGGATTCGTTTTTAATGGCCTAAGCTTCCCGGTAGTAATCCCAAATTTGAGTTAATTTTCCTGTCCATTATCTCATAAGTATAATTTTACTTACCAGACGTAAAGCTCCTATAATAGCGCCGCGCCATTACAGCCAAACCATCCAGCGAACGAGCTTATTCTCCGCGGCTTCTCTATTCACCAAGGAATGTTTTATTTGAGTAGGTTTTAGTTTTCACTTTTCATTTTGTTTCTTGTTTCAATGTAACGTGGGGGGGCCTAACACACAGCTTTTCTCTTTCCTTCCTCCCCCACATTCTTTATCTTCTTTTTTTCCTTACTTTCTTTATTCTAAAACGAACATTAAACTTGATGTATCTTTCTGTTGTCTCCGAGTGTATTCGTCTCGCATCCATAGCTACTTATCATCGTTAATGTTTACACCGCGAGTTCCATTATTCAACCACTTTGCCTCACGACTTCACTAACATAGGGCTAATTTCGTCAGACCCCAAAGGCGCATTATGTGAGATATTTTAACTTATTTTATAATTTTTTTTACTATAATCATTTTGGTTGTAATGTCCACGTGTTAATTTACTCTCATACAACCAGCTTCAGTGGACAAACGGAATACATTTCAAACTCATGTGAACTGTTACTACGGATACGGGAAGGTCAGGGCTCGAATCCTGTTTAGTTGCACTGAGTTTTTTCTTAAATAGTTTCCCACTCTACTTCCACTCAAATTAGGTTACATTTCCTCTGAAATTATAGCTTTCCAATGCGTATTTATTATATTCGTTGGCCTATAACCCGAGAGAAACCGCGGTAAAAAAGGTTTTTATCGTATTATTTGTATTTGTTGAAATGTTTATAACATTTACTGAAAACACATAAATAAATCTAATCAACACAATATTAAAACGTGTATCAGCAACATCACATTAATTTTTAAGATCAATTTTAGTCAATTATATGTTAAAAATTGACATATGGGAATCGCACTTGGAAACCTTTGCTTGGCGTGCCATTGCTCTAACCTCTAAAATAATAAATTATATTATTATATACATACATACATTTGTTTATTAAAATTTTCTTTTAGACGTTACCAAATATTTTACACGATTTAATTAGATTCAATATATCCGACCAAATTTAGTTTTATCACACTATAATTAGCTATAATTCATTAGAATATTAATTGGGGGTTTAATCATTCCTCGTTTCTATATTTTTGGGACCCTAATTTTTTTTATGCTTAGTAATGTTTGATGTTTGAACAACGTTTCAAATTCCAAAATTATATAAACCACATCTTACACGTGTTTGTTAGAAAACAAACCTAACAATCAAAAGGGGTGTTCCCTCTATGATTCACATATTATTATTTCTTTGCGGGACCTTAAGAGTATTAGTGGGCTATTACGTTCACGTTTTGTTCGCTTATCCGCCCACCTTTAAAATAATGTGTCCACCTCCGGGTTGTAAAAACCAGATTATGTTCCCGACATCGTGACCAAACTTTCATACAGGCCTCCTACGATAACGCTGGAAGAGACACTCCTCTGCTTCGATAGCTGGACCTTTGGGAACCTTGTGTTGTTAGAGAGTATGTGGGAAGTTTCTAACATTTCTCTCCCCCATTCCTCAAATCATCCACGTCTTAATATCTATCCGGGATATACCGCTTATTTAGGTGTCATGTTGAAAGGATCTTGTTCAGAGCGCCCAAGAAAAAACCGTATTGTATGCGACCAAATTTTTAACATGCGTTCTTGAAGCGACCACAGAATGTTAAAAACCAAAAGTTCGTCCCAATAGCATATTTCGCAAGAAGAGAGTTTGGAACCCTAAAATGTTTAGAATTTTATCATAATCGTTATTAGAAAGGTCAAAAAAGATTTTCTCATAACAAATAGCGATTGTAATAATCATAATAATGATAATAATAGTTTCCATTACCCATACTGTGGGTGGCATACCCTATATTATCACCAGAATTACTTAAAAAAAAAAAGCGGTGAGTGGTGAAACTATCGATGATGCTTCTCTTTTAAAATAAATACTCATAAACATTAGTGTATTATTCCGAGTCTCTCTGCAGCCACAATTATTATTATATATTTTCAAATAACTGTTTTACGTTTCAAGTTGTACAACACTTGAGGAAACTTGAATAATTTGTGATACACCACAGATATATGAGTATTTAGTTAATACAAGTAATGTTAATCTATATACGTCATAATTCGCACATGCTAAATTACTTAAATATTAAGCTTGCTCAGTATAATAAACACAACATAATACTACACAAGGTAAATAATCAATTGATTACCATGTTTACAAAGAAACCACGTAATAATTCAAGAGTGTTTATTTTGTTTGAAGTGGTTCTTGCACGAACGTTGTCTTAGAATTTGCAACAAACTCACCTTCGTTGCATTAATTTCCTGACTACATTAGGAGTCTTACCCCCCACACAGTAGCGAAGCAGAGGCGGAAATTACAAACC
The DNA here is from genome assembly GCA_902151425.1 of Timema shepardi. Taxonomy (NCBI): domain Eukaryota; kingdom Metazoa; phylum Arthropoda; class Insecta; order Phasmatodea; family Timematidae; genus Timema; species Timema shepardi. The sequence continues at coordinate 38,123 of CABFVX010003880.1, read as the reverse complement.
CTAAATATTCCTTGAATAGAGAAATACAATTTTAGGTGAGTGTGTTAACGTAGAAGGCGGGTAGATAGGGGCGTGTATGAATATCAAGCAGCACCTTTTGATGCTCTTTTTATTTTGATATTACTTTCCTTTTATGCTTTCATTCTTACCTGTTTTGTCACTTTCTCTTGCGTTGTGTCGGTTTTTTTTTAAAGTAAGTTTCTAAGTTGATGCCGAATACGAGCTTGAATTTGATGGTATAAACTAGAAGTCTAAAAGGGCTGGTCAAAGGGGGTATGGGCCAAGTTTTATTTTGTGTGATATTTGGGAGAGGGAGACAAATTGGGTAAGTTTTTCGCGGCTTATCACCTTGTTTATATTCCACATTTTTTTTTGTTTGCCTCATCTTTTGCAAAAAAATGTAAGAAACTTTTCCATTTTTTTAGGGATTTTTTTACTTGATTCTCTATGTGATGAGTGAGACTTTAGCTTAAAGACACTTTTTGACAAGTTTTCTTGAACATTTTTTTTGTGGCATTAGGAAAAGTTGTTTTTCTTCTTCGCGTTTGTTAATGTATTCAGTTCATCTTCAATTAATTTGGTCTCCTTTAGATATATTTCACACTCATAATAAACTAATAATTCACAACTTCTTTTTTTATCTAGCTGTAAAAGAAATACCACGATGCAGTAAATATACATGCCTATATTTTTTAAAGAAACTATTTAATAATTTTAAAGAAATATTTCGAAGGATAGTACTAATGATGGTTTAAATTATACAAAGGGAGAATTATATTACTTTATTCAAGGCCTTGTACAGGACCGCTACTTTACATTTTGTATTAAGGCTTTTCAAGCTAGTTTGGAACTGTTTGAACATTTTATTATTTTTTGTTTGGAAATCATGTACTTTCGCGATTGACAAATTTTTGTTTTTGATTGAAATTTTCCAAGGCTTATCATTAAAACTTATTTAAACACATTTATATTTTATTCTACATATAGAAATGAAAATTATAATTGCTCTTCAACAATGTTCCTATTTTAAAATAAAAGTTTGTTAATCCAGAAGCAAATTAAAATGTTAAAAATCGTTTAAAACGAGTTGGCACGTCCTTAAATCGTTACACATCCATCTCTAAGAGTTTTTATTATTACTTTATATTCCTACTGTTTTTTAACTGACTTAAGGATTTTCAGGCATATGCATCTTGCACATATTAATATTAATGAATGCTTTTTAACTAACAATAAAGAGAGAGCCCGGAGTTTCTCAATACAAGCACATAGCTAAGAAAATAATAGAAGTAGTTTAATTGAACAACCTACAAATTGGTTTCATATTCCACCACTCGTAAATAGCATTTGTTAATCTTAATGAACAACGTTTTTAGTATGATTTAGATAGGGAAAACCTCCTAAAAATACAAACACATTTTTTGAAGACAACATTGATTAACTCTCACTATATTATCAGTATTGATAACATTTTACTATATTATTGGTGTTATTTTATAGTTATTTATAATATATCAAAAGTGACTGCTTCAGACAGATAACATGACGTGAAATATGAAAGTAAAATTAGATGTAACATTTTTGGCTGTCGGATAAGGTCCGTCCTATAAAAATTATATTGTAGTGTTAAATTACCGCAACTATTCTAATTTAAGCAGGTTTTTAAGTCTGGTAGACCCTAATTATTATAATCTATATATTTAGAAATACCCAGACTTAAGTAAACTATCTAAATAGTTTAATTTTATATGTATCGTTTCAATAGAATTGGTTTTGTTTCTTAGCAATATTTCAGTAGAATTGCATTTAATGTTGAGTGTAAGCTAGCTTGGTATTTAATATAATATTTCTTTGTTTAGCTTTAAAATTTTCGATGTTGCTGCTGCTCTTGTGTACATATGCGAATCAGTACAAGATGTAGCGAACAAAATCTATATATAAAGAAAAGTCCTGACTCACTGACTGACTCATTAACGCCCAGCCAAACCCAGGACCTAGAAAGCTGAAATTTTGCACAGAGGTTCCCTTTGTGATGTAAACAAGGAACAAGGCCGGATTTTTTGAAATTACCACGGTATAAGGAATAAATAGGATTTATATAATTACTATACCACAGTGGGTAACGGGCAGCTAGGGAAGGGAAGGGGGCTTATATAATTCTTATGCCACAGTGGGTCACGTGCAACGCCGTGCGAGACTGTTAGTATATGTGTGTTTATATATATATATATATATATATTGTTCGCTACATATTTTTACTGTGCCGCATATTTACTCTAAGAGCTTCAGGATGAAGACGGTGTAATTAAGAGGATGACACCCGCATTTATGTTCTACACACCCGGCTGGGATTCAAACCCTGACGTCTCCGTCACCGGTTATCCAAATTATTCTGTCGCTTTAGTCCGTTAGTTGTAAAATATTAAAGAGTGAAGAAACCCTATTCGATGGCCGCATGTTCAAAGGTGCTACAATTTCAGTAGACTAGATTGCCAAATGACTAGAAGTTTGAGGATCGAATATAGGTCGGGTGTATTGTAATTTTTTTTTTAATTGTTCCAAAATAGTTTTCCAATATTCTTCCATGTAATTGCGGTTACATTTTCTTTAAATATAACCTTCCTTATCCTTAAGACCACTAGCGTAATTTAATTAATACATAAGCGTATAATCTGAATGGGTAGTAAAATGTGTGCCAAAAATAAAAATAAATGTGAAGAATGAGGAAAATGACTTTTTGGAAATTTATTTTTATCAACGTGAGAAGGAAATATACCAATCATATGCTAAAAATGCATGCACACTGCACCCGACTGGATTTACAACTTCGTCCTACCCGTCTCAATGTGAGTCAAGAACTCTAACCGGTCGCTCTATGCGGCGAATATGCAATCTTTTTTTTTTTATCACCGCGTCTTATTATATATTTTTCAGGTTATACGCATATATGATAATTATTATAATGAGGTAGGGATGAGGGAGCTAGAATTTTAGAGGTAATCTACCCGCATTTAGCTAGAAGGAGAGTGGGGAACCATTTAGAAAAAAACACAATAGACCCGACCGGAGTTTGAACCCCGATCTCCTCGTCTTCAGCAGACCAGTCTATTTAATCTATTAAATTCAAAACTTAACCACAAACCGATCTTATAACCTATTCGTGGGATTAAATAAAATGTTCGTGTCACCTATGCATACACCGATAACATATATGCAAGCATATATGTATAGTAAGGCTTATTCCTCAACTTGTGATGTAAACTTAAGCTTCGCTAGCTACCAATTTAGTTGTTGACTAGACTTGCCAAAGACGTCACGTACGACACTTTGACCCGAATGAGGACATATTAATAAATTCTTGTGATGATGCGGATTAAAACAGCTGACGGGATGAGTCACGCCCCTGTTTGGTTAAAAGATAGTGTTGAAAAATAATGACAATATGTCTCCCTTGTATTGAAAATGTATTTTCTTATATCTACGCACCTCACATCCTGTTTGGGCTGTGAACCTATACGTTTATGAACTAATTATGCTAATGTGTTAGTGATAAACAAGGTTGACTTTAGAAGTGTATCCGCATTTGCGTTGAGAGATATAGTGGAAAACCATTTAAGAAATAAACACTCGAACCGAGATCTTCTACCACTGGAGTGGGTGTGAATATTATGACCATAATTTATAGCTCCTGGTGATCATGACTTGATCTAAAATGCACTCATTACTATAGATTAGCAGAAATACCCGGCGTTGCTTGGGGTCCACTCAATGAATTGCGTGGTTGCCCTTGAAACACGTTTCTTTGCTTCAAACAGACAGAAAAAACACCTCTTAATTTTATTTATCCTGAGTCGGTTTTTAATTAATTTAAATAAATCAAATCCCAATATTAAAATTCCTGTTTTGAGGTATACGTGTTCGTGCACAGGGGCTAGTAATATTTTAATTTCAACCCTCTGCGTGCGGTAGATAACACGCAATGTTCATGACAGGCACACACACACACACACACCATTTTATTAATAAATAATTATAATTATAAAAAATAATGGCTCGTTCCTAATAGGCCTACATACTTAATTTTAAACAATCAAGTCGCTATTTAACAAATACTGACACCTTGGTGGTCGTTTCGAATGGTTTGAGGCAGTGGTACGCAGTGCGACCCCAATGATGTATTTATTATCATGCCACCACGTCAATAAAAATAAACGTTATACTGTTATACTGTACTTAACGATGCATTTTTGGTGCCCTATGAATGTTTATAAGGCTTTCAGATATATCTAGCCAAAGTAATTTTATTGAATATTATAGTTTGTTTACAGGACATTAAAAGCTGCATCTTAACAGATTTTTTGGGGGTATTTTATTAGATAGAAAAATTCGGTGACCCCTTAAAAACTCGGACCCTAGGGCAACGCACCACTGGTCTAAGTCACAGGTTCTCAAGCTTTGTTAACTTTTGACCTCTTTTTATAAGACAACATTACTAGTGACCTTGTGCAGCAATAGTTAAGTGTTTTTTAAAATACTTTACTGTGGATTCACATGTTCGCCGAAAAACGAGTGAAGAACAGAATCGTGGTCACGTGACGAACTCTAAACCTATCGCAAGATTTCCACCTCATCGGTGCGAGCTTTTCTGCTAAAGTTAAATTCATCTCTACTTTGTCTGCTCTGCTTGAGATCTTCGGCAGGGAAGAACCAATCAAATCTAAAAACTAACAATCTTAGATAAGTGCGCATGCGCTAGACAGCCAGAAGCAACCAAACACTTTGGTTGACTTTTGTGAGGAGATATGAAATAGTCCGTTACTGGAAAGCGTGTGTATCAATTTATTGGTTTGTGCCACGACAGAGAATTATAATTGGAAAATATCCATCGGGATATTGATCTAAAATATATGTGTATCCACTAGAAAATAAGATATGTTGATAATCAGCTGTTTTAAGTTTGCGTTGCAATGCATCATGGGTCATCATGCATTTTTTCTAGTGTGTAAATTGCTGCGCTGTTCAAGTAGATTACGTACGATTTCTAATTTCAGTGAACTTTTGAATCAAGCTTTAGTGTCGGTTTTTGAGCAGTATTAACTCAAACCAGAAATCTACACAAGAAACATATTACAAAGAAAAAAAAAATGCATGCGTGCAATTATATTTAATTATTTTAATACCGTTTTCATTATCATTTACAAACTTAATATCGATATGTAGACAACCAATGAAAAGCATTAGTTTAATTGTGAACTATTTGAACAATTTTTAAAATCGTTTTCGTATAATCATGTCAGAATACGTTTATCTCTGCAACAACCTAAATTATTATTATTATTATTATTATTATTATTATTATTATTATTAGCACCGCGTCTTACTACCCGTTCGGGTTATACGCACTTACGCTAATGTGTAATGGTAGGGTGATTGTGAGATGAAATGGAGGACCTACAGTTTAACGTGGAATCCGAACCACTGTGGAGGCCTGGCATTCCCCACATTCACAAGCTGTCTTGTCAGAGGTGAAGGAATGGTTTGGTAATCATAAAAATCTGTGCCGGGACCGAGGATTGAACCCCGGCCACCAGCATAGAAGTCTGACACCTTACCCCCTAGACCACCAGGTCACCGACAACAACCTAAACAAATATTGAACGAAATGTCTTAGTTTATCAAGACGGACGGAATTCCGTCAATGACCAGTACGTCAACTGAGTGACAAAGACTACCAATAGACTTGTTTACGCTAAAGCAAAAAGACGGAAGGAAGACTCAAACAAATACATTCCAACCATGGTCTAATATATACTGGTCTGGCTACTCTTTGGATTCAGTGTCAGACAATGAAGCCACAAAGCGCTAATATCGCCGCATAGTAGCATGCACAAAATTAAAATATGGGACAAAAGTTTGAACAACTAATGTTTCATTCTATAGTTTTAAGTAACATGGTGATAAAGTAAAATTATTAATTTATACAAAATTTATTACCTAATTAAAATAAAGATAGACTACAACAATAAGTGTTTACTCATTATAGTAAAAGAATTTAGGTTTGTTTAATAATGCTAAATGTATATTATTATTTTTATGAAACTTAGCTTGGTACACTCAAGGGCTCCTATATATTCACGGTAGGAATTACTCTGAAAGGTCTTTTTTCCTACCAATATCCTACAATATTATAGATATCTGGTAGGGAAAAGGGCCTTTCAGAAAATAATTCCTACGCCGAACAGGCTATACACATATCTTATTTATATACTGTATAGCATGAAGTAATCGGCTTTGTCCGGGAGAATCATTTAAAGGTAATAAGGACAATAGGGTTAAAAAGGTGTAAATAAAGGTAAGTAAAAAGGATAATAATTGTATAAAGGAAAAAAGGATAAAAAGGAAACATAATGCTCTTTTTTTTGCTAATCTATCAAAAATAAATAAGGGTGAGGGAAAAAATCCATAAAACAGGGCAAAAAGGAAAAAGGTACCTAGGTTAGAAAAAGGTAAAAATACTACTAGGGCAAAAAAAAATAGTAAAAAGGGGAATGGGATGGATAAGTGATTAAAAGAGCAAAAAGAGTTTAAAGGTGCAAAAAAACGCAAAAAGGGCAAATAGTGTAAAAAGCGTGAATTGGATAAGAAGGGCAAAGATAAATATGATCAAAAAGAATTATAAAGGACAAGAAGAAAATTCAATAAAAATATTTAGCGTGGAGGGGTGGGGGTGGAATAAATGAAATTGTAATTCAACTGCTGTTAATATAATACTTGTACTAACTACGCCGACAGGCTAGGGAGGAAAAAGCTTAAATTTGGAGGAAATTTACCCGCATTCGCGGAGTTAGTTAGTTATTGTGTGTGAGGGGGTGGGGGGCATTTAAGGAAAAACACCCTCCTTACACCCAACCGGGATTGAACCACGATCTCACTCCCATTGGCAGTCAAGTCTATTGAAAAAGTAGTACCCTAGACCATGTGGCCTCTGAAACGGATGACAACTGTTAAAATACAATTTACCTGTTGTAATAAATTAATAAAGATCATTTTTACAAATCAAATTTCTATCAAATAGGCTTAATTTAATTTTCAATGCCCAATATTATAAAAACAACAAGGGGAATCGATAGGAAAGCTCATATAGTCATTCAAAAAAGATGACTCGTCACATACCATAAATATCTGGACCCTGAATCAGTGTGAAGTATTTTGCCCTCACACGCTTACGAACCCGCAAGTTAATAACCCATGCTTTAGACGAGAGTGTAATTAATTATTATTGTTTCTACCCTCTTCGGTAGCCGCATGGTCTGACGCGCTATTTTTGTAGTATACTAGACTGCCGATGACGGTGAGATCGAGGTTCAAATCTCGTTCGGATGTAATGTGGGTGGTTTTCCCTAAATGGTTTTCCTTCACGCAAATGCTGGTACACTTACTTTGAATATAATCTTCATAATCCCTTAAACCATTATCTAATTAGAACATAGCGTTTAACCTGAACGGTTAGTAAGATGTGAGGCTGTAACAAGTATTGTTTCTGTGTGTTCTAATGTCAGACACAGCTTTGTTAGCTAAGTATCTGTTTTATTTGTTTCAGGTGAGCTTGAATTAACACCTTTTGTCCGTGATCAAGGCCAGGCACGGCGGAAAGGTAACGTCTATTATATTATTTTACAAACTGTTGTGTCCCATCTGATCTGATATTAAACTTGAATTATATATATTTTCCTTTCCAAATTTAAGATGACCAAAACCTCTAGTCTAGTGTTTCTTAAACTGAGAGAGGCAACACGTTTACATTTTTAATAGCAATTTTTCACCTTCATTGAGTGGGTACTGTAGCTTGGTAAACTGTAAAAAAAATATTATATGTATTCACTTTGATCAATAACAATTTTAACTTGGAAGGTACAAAGGCCAAAGGATCCAAACTTATCTCAAACTGAGTTCGTGCTGCCATATTTAAGACCAGAGTTGGGCAACATATTTTTCAATGTAGCCACAAATGTGGCGAATAAAAGTGAATTTTTCCACACCAAGTAATATTTATAATATAGCTTGTTCAATTAAACGTTTAAAACAACACAGTCCTCACTTTTTGTAGACGTTTATTCAAAACAAGAACACTTTGACTATTCAATTACAACTTCCTTAAACGCAAGTGGTGCAAATTGTTCAAATTGAAAGTGTAAGACAATTTAATGCGGAATTTGACGGTATTTTCGTATGAAGACGGAGATGAAACGAAATGTTGGTAAAGGGAATTAGGGGGCATCCAATATTTAGTCAATGACTCATTCAAAAAGCAGAATGATTTCAATGATATGCCTAAAATATCAAGTTAAAACTAGCACACGACGTCAGGAAAATGTTTATTTTACTGTGAGAGCTGTCAAAATCAAATTCGCCACACTTTTATGGCTAATTAGCCACTTGGGGCAAATGGCGACAGGTTTTCCCATCCAGATTCTAGATAATCGTGAGACTTTTTTTAATACACTTTTGATTGGGGTTAAAAGAGGTCTCTGTCCTATTTAAATTAATTTAAAAAGAAGAATTTCCTGGAGACCTAATGGGGTCTGAGATGGAAAATGTTTTTAGTGTGACTTTTTTCCCTTTTCAGGGCTTTTAGGGATGGTCCATAAGTTCATAAAACTCCTTTTTTTTTTAAAGTTGGTCCCTAAAAGTCGCTATTTTTGACATTTTGATCCCAAAGCTCCTTTTTCTGGATAAAAATTTCTACTAAACTGATCAAAATTCCATAAACTTCTGCAAAAAAAAAGTTCATGTAAGTTTCTTAGCATTTCTTACAATAATTCATATAACATCTGAACGTGTACTGTTTGAGCATATTCATGTTTGAATATGATTAATTTTAGTGCCATTTTATTTAAATTATTGCGCCCATTAAAGTACACTGAGGGAACATTTGAATACCACTTGTGCTTCAATTCAAAGAGGATTTTCAACATAAGGTCTAGTGCTAACAAGTGATAGAGCAGTAATGAATGAACGCGGAATCAACGCTAGGCCAAACATTTTGTCTGGAATGAAGAGATACTCAAAGTTTATTTAGTACCCATTACTAGTATACTCTAGGCTATGGCCAGAAATGCCTACCATAGTTATAAGATTTTCTTAGAACAAGACAAGATTAATAAACAGAGACCTAGGAAAGATACAGAGAGAAAAGAAGTAGAAAAGGTAGCACTAAAGCATAGGGCTGAAGAAGCACATGATTTAGAAAAAACTATCCAAAGACTTTATAGAAAAGAATAAAGAATAAAAAATAAACAAAAATGCTGCTGATAATTTGTTTGAAGAAGCTACTAAGAAACTAGCTTCAGCAGTTAAACAGAAGAACTATTAAGAATTGAGCCTTTTGCAAAGGTGGTTTTATGGTGTTAAGGCTTTAAGAACAAATGAAAGTGAAGCCCCTCAACACGAAGTTTTAATTGTAAGAGTGATCGAAAATAAATCTTCAAAAATATCAACGTACTTCAATAAACAACCTAAAGATAAAGAAACCAAAGATTAAAACCAAAATCAACTTACATTATGTTCAGATTTGAAGGACACATTCATATATATTGTACTTAATGTGCAACATTTAATCTGCTTTTGTTTTTCGCCTTTGCTACCACTGCTGCTAATTTCCTTTATAGCTTTCTATAAACGAATTATTTTGTACGCAGATATTGGCTGGCTCTTCTTTGATTTACACTTTGTAAAAATGTGCATTTTATTAGTAAATTTAAAACATTGCCATACGTTTTATTGTGACTTTATATACGATATTTAAAATCTGTTATATTTTTGGTAACTGTTACTTTCATTAAGTTAGACAATACTAAATAATATTTATAGTAATCTGATACTAAATAATATTTATAGTAATCTTTAATGCTATTAGAGCTTTTTTTAAATAATACTCCTATTTGTTACTAAGAAAAAGTGTATTGAAATAAAATACAAATGTAACCCATTCCCCATCCAGGAGTTTATCTGAAATGTTTTATACTATAGGTTCAACTTATTTATTTCATAATAATAATGAAAATTAACAAAAACCCAACAAATTATACTTTATGGTATGAAATATATTTGAAAATAAGGAATTACTCATAAGCCATACCCATACTTTTTAACCATAAAATACAATTTAATGTGGCCCTCTTATGATAAAGTTTGTTTTTTTTCAAATGGTTTCACACAAATTCTATACACAACTTATTGCATTTTTGTGAGATTCATTATCATAACAATTCGAAATTATAATAATATCTAATATAAAAAACTTGTGGAATAAAATATTTATTATTTTATTCCATTTAATAATCTAATCAATATTGAAATCAACATGCATTTCAGACGTTCTCTTGGCTGGCAAATAATTGGTTGGGGTTTTAATAAAAATAACAAAAAATCTGATTTTCCCGATTATTTTCTTTAACGTGCATAAAATGTTGGTCTCTTTAAATCCCCCTATTTTTTTAATTTGGCCTCCGAGTCCCTTTTCTAATGGGGTAAAAGTGCTAAAAGCCCTGATTATTTTTTCTTCTACTTCACCCTTCAATCATGATGACCTTTTGCATCTACGAACGTATCTGTTTAAAAGTGGTTTTTTTAACACTAACTGCAATCAAAACAAACAGATGAGAAATTGATATTCCCCGTTTGTCCCACAAAAATTAAACCTGACTTGAAAAATATTTGTGACAGGAAACAAATTCATTCTTCCAAAAGGTAGATAAGTCTTGGTTATGGTTCTGCGCGGCCAAACTAAATTTTTCATGAATAGTATTCAATTAATCAAATGTAAAACCATTATATATAGGGTCTACTATATAAATAACATTTTATGGGTCTCATATAAAACTTTTATTATTTTTAGTATTCATCTAGTTTAACAAAATAATACATAATATAATATTTTTTGGAAAAATTGCATGTGTACCTTCTTTTTTGTTTTAATGTTAACAAAATAAAGTTTAAAAAAATTATATTATATGTGTGAAATTTAAGCCTACTGTGACCTACATAAATACGAAATAAATTGATGTTCCCGGTTACCAAAGGCATAATCTTTTAGAATTTAGAAAATATCAAAATAAATGTCGATGGGCCAACATTGACAAAAACACACTATATATTCACATCAAAAATGTCAAAATTTATAATAGTTGCTTAAAATGATATTTATTTACTATATGACTTGGCGTATGAACCCATGAACGTATAATAATGGCTTAAACTTTTGTATAAATTTCTTCCTGCTTCGATTCATACAGTATATTTAGGCATTTTTAGTAGTAGATTGGTAAAACTTTAATTCAAGTTTCAAATGGCTCGTGTTTTAAAAAGGTTATCTTATATTCTCTCTTGAAATATTCTAACACTGGTGGTATCAATATTACCCTAGCACTAAGAATCGCATTGAAGTATAGCTGGGTAGTGAGACAAATATATTACATTATTCACAAATATCAAATATTTTTCAGGCACCACCTAGGGTTGAACAAGTGTCCGTAAGACATATAAGTTGGCCTTCCTAACCACTCGGTCACACCTACTATTATTAGCTCTATTCTTTGTTTTGTGTTCATCGCGTCTTTTTACTATCCGTTCGGACTAACCGCATTTATTTCATTAGTCGGGTAGAGATGAAGGCTGTTTAATTGAGAAATGTATCTGGAATTCGAACCTTGACCTCCTTGTCGTCCGCAATCCAATCTAATGTGAGAGTGACGCATTAGAGCATAGGAACACCGATTTGAGTATGAGCTTTTATGTTGATTGTATTTGTAGTTGGGTTGCATTGGTTCTACGACTCCAAATTTAGCCTGTTACAGATTAGAGTTGATACGTTTGAAATTAAATTAACACCTGAAATTAAATAAATATTACTCATGCCTAAAATCATGGGGGACACATAACATTTGACCTTAGTTTGAGCCCGAACATTGAGTAAGATATTTACTATTTTTAGGCCTATATGTGTTTGTCCTATTATTCAATAATAACTATTAAGTATAATCTACATCCGGTAGGGCTGGATGTATGATATAAGGCGTACTGTTCGTTTCCAGGATGGTATTAAAATCATCTTATGATATAATCCGTTTTTTTTATAAAATGTATGATAGATTCCGTAAGGAAAATTATTGCTCATATTAAAATCTTGACAAATAGGCCTATGTCGAGTGATAATGTGTGCTATTAGGTGTATCTTAAAGAGGGTTGCCACCCGTCTGGAAAACAGGGAAACGTCAAAGAATTTGGTTTGACCTGGAAATGTCAGGGAATTTCTAAAATTTTCTAAAAATCAATGGAATTTAAAAATATAAAGTCAAATTTTCGAAAGTGTTAAACTATTTAGCTCACAATCTATTTTTACATTGATTGTTTTCTGCTTAGGAATTAATTCAAATTGCGGTCGTAATTTGTGAACTTTACGGGTGAAAGCTATTGTTATTTTGTGGCATTATGTAATCCAAGAACATCTGCGCATGTGTAAACATCAGCGTATGCGCCGTGGTCACCGTACTAGTTGTGAGAAAGTGTCAGCACAGGCTTCAATATGACACGTAATACGCATGTGGGTATTTGATCTTTTGTATTCTTAGCTCTGAAATAGTGACAAAACGGCGCTTTATCATTATTTTCTCTATCATTTGTAATCTAACTAAAATAATAATGTTTTAATTAACTATGTTACGGCGTTATAACAAAATTGTTTATTTAACACAACAAAAGCGTTGCAAATTTGCTTTTCAGTCTACTCACCCTTTGCGCATGCTCAAATACACATTTCTTTTAGTGTCTCTCACTTCTAAAATTACATGCGTACGATATTTGTTTTGAGGTCCAAAGCGTTGCTCTCGACCACCCACTATTTACAACTAGAAATAAAATGTTTTGTGTAAATGTGGGAAAAAAAGCGCAACATTACTCCAGAAACAAGCTTCAAATAGACAAGTAAGAAATAAATTAATTTGTTCATGATGAGCCCAAGCCCTAAAGTATTTTATCTTTAGTAAACGTGGTTATCATTAATCATGGAGTTGAGACATTGCATGTAATTACAGGAAGGTTGAGGCTTGAATCCCGGTTTGGTGCACTTGGGTGGTTTATCCATTCTCTTCTTGCTAATGTGTGTACATCTATTCTAAGCTACCTTCCCATCCCTGCCACATTATATTACGTTGTTGGAACTATTATATTTTTGTCTGGAAAACCTGGAAATGTCATCGAATTTCAATGTTATAAATTAGTGGCTACCTTGTTTAATATAATTTGAATGCATGTATTTGGAATTAATTTGTTTTATTGATATATTGTTCTTTTTAATTAAAGCGTGTTCATATAGGCGTGGTAATAATATTAATTATACTGACTGTACATTGGAGCGTGTGTTCATATAGGTGTGGTGGTAATATTCATTATACAGACTGTACATTGGAGCGTGTGTGCATATAGGTGTGGTGGTAATATTCATTATACTGACTGTACATTGGAGCGTGTGTGCATATAGGTGTGGTGGTAATGTTCATGGGTCGCATGAAATTCGTCGTTTCGTGAGGGAGTATACATCTACAAGAAATGAAATAAAAAATTGGAGGAATGGTTTTTTATGACTGCGATATTATGTAGCGAAGGCTGTGAAATGACGAAATGAAGAGTAATAACAGTAATAAATGCCCTACCCTCTCCGTCCTAACTCACGTAATTTTTGTTTTTGTTGAAATTGTTACTTTGATGGCTTGTGTGAAGATTTCCAGAGATTGATAAGGTCGAAAATACTTGTTGGTCATGATCAAAACCTTAATATCTTGGGTGTTTTATTATGGTCACGAGGGTCTATTCACATGTTATGGCAAAGTCTAGAGAACACTTATATAACACTACACTTTTTCTGAGAATTTAACTATTGTGAAATCGCTTTAGAATTGCATTTACTGCGATAACATTTGTATAAGGTGCGTTTTTGATAAATTACCACTTTTGATCTAAACTTGAAATATTTGTTTTGCGCTTTTAGTTTGAGTATCTTACAGAAAAAAAGTGGAGGGGAATCCATAGAGAATTGTAATGCTATTTTTACTGGGAGTTTATGGAAAACAACATTTGAGAGCTCTCTACTCCTTCAACCCCTATTCTTCTCTACTGCACAGGGCTGCGGATTGAAATCCAATCTCTCTCGTCCGAGGCAGACAAATTATTTGGCTGGCCACAGGGAAAATATGGGAAACCTGGAAATGTCTGGAAATGTTATCATTGCTAAGAAAATCAGGGAGTTTTATAATCAATAAGACCCGCCTTGGTGGCGTAGTTAGCTAACGCGCTAGTTTCCCGGTGCTAAGTATTATTATATTATTAGTATTATAATCAATAACGAAAAATTGTAAATACTGTATATGAATGTTTATGAATGAGAGATGTATTTATTTCATCTTCATAAAACATTATTTTTAATCAAGTCTCTATGTCATCTATTTATTTTTAGCGCATTCTTAAAGTAATTATTTATAGCATAACAAATGAATAATTTATATAATTTTTTTGCGTCCATATCTATTGCAATATAGACTTCAGTCATAGAAATCTGAATTATTGGATCAGGAAAGAGTGAGTAAATTTTTATCTGAGATTTTGTTTGTGTGGCCCATATATGTTTGTGTTCTGTTAGCACATATGACATCTTTATACGACTTATAATTACCATAGCTATTAATGAAATACTTTTTTGGTAGTATGCTTTAAATTATCAATATAATTTATATGCTCTCTACGCTTACCTATATTTAGTCTGTCTGTAGAACTTGATATTTATTAATATGTTATATAACATACATTGAGGTTAAATAGGGATTTTAATTTTGGCTCTAAATTTAGGGGTAGTTTGAAGTAATTTATTTTGGAGACTCAAAGCTGTTTTAAAATGTATTTAATGATTTTAATTAAAATTGATAACTGGAGAGTATTTTGAAATGTTCACTGTATTTATATACTTATTTTTTTGGAGACAGACTCAGTAAAGGCAGTTTACTGCCGACTGATTTTTAAATAATTTTGTTAATACAAGATTTTATGTTGGTTTAAAAAAATTCAAGGGTGGCTAAGTAACGACTAATTTTTTCAAACAAAAAAAAGTTTGAAATGTGTACTCAAAATTTATAACTGTAATGTGTCAATATGAGAAACATAACAATATGTTTGTTTCTTTGAGGAAAATTGATTTAAATGAGGATCATTTTAACTGATTTTTGAAAATTGTGTGTTTCAAACTGTTATAGACTATATGAGAAAGTAATAATTTATCATAGCAGCATGTCTTGTCTAAATAAATTTATAGTTCAGTTTGTGGAAAGCGTAAAGGGGACTCCCGAATTTATTACTCGTAAATCTTTTGTTTGGGCGCTCTTTCCATGTCTTGGTGGGATGAGAGGATTATGAGGTGAAGCTAATGAAGATCATAACCTAACTTAAGCCTTTTTTTTAGCGCCGTGTCCTACTGCCCATTTGAGTTATAAGCATATGCACTAGTTACACTAATGGTCTAGGTGTGAATATGGCTGAATATGGAGGTGTACCCGCATTTGCGTGGAGAGTTAAACCATTTAGGAAAAACCACCCGCAATATACTCGGCTGGGATTGAACCGCGATCTTTTCGTCATCGTTAGTCTGGTATATTGCAATAGTGACGCCTTAGATGATGCGGCCACCAAATTGGGCTTAAGCCTAATTAACCAAACTTTGGTAATCATGGGAATTATTCTCCATTCGAGAAAAATCCCCTGATACCAGCCAGGAATTGAACCTTGGATATTTAGGTCAGCAGTCACAATGGCCGGTCGCAAATATCCACAAGAATCCAAGGCTCAATCGAACTCCCATTCATGCGAAAATTCTTGCCATTTTTAGTAATGTTACAACGGTCCACCAAACTATGCATGATTGTGATTAATACGAATAACTAACTCTATCATACCCGCTCTGGTGACCGCATGGTATAAGGCGTCACTCTAGCAATTGACTAGACTTCCAATAACGGGGATATTAAGGCTAGAATCTCGGGAGGATTTGTTGAGGTTTTCCCCCCAAAATGATTTACACTCTCTCTGCATACAAATGTGGGTACACTTTATATACATTAAATACTACGCACCCCTAACCTAATAGCGTTATTAGTATACCCAGAATTTATTAAAATAACATTGTATAAAATTCAAACATATTTATTTGCGGCCAGCAATGATAACATTTAACAATATTATTTGTGTTATTTAATAGTTATTGATGATGCTTATCAATAGTGACAGCTGCAGATAACATGTCTTGGTGTATGGATATATTAAAATTATTTTAGTAGCTTTAGTAACTACCAGATACTTTTATTCCTACCAAAATCAGTCTGTAGCTTACATAGGCGTATAACACGAACGGATTGTAGGATACGGTGCTAAAAAAACTTCCTACAGGTTTTGCCGCCCCAATTCTTTTCCACCTCACACACTATAACCTCTCTTTTTTCTCCTTCGCTACCTATTATTTGAAATAAAAATAGCTTATGATAACATGTTGGATGGTGCACTGATTTGCGTGCGAATCCAAAGTAACATGAAGTATTGACAAGAGAAAGGGACGGGGAGTGTAAATAGGTGCTTACAATGTTTCTGAGAAATCTCATAAATGTCCAAGTTGGCATTCACACTTTGATAGGCTTTACCGGTTTTTTCAGAATGTCAATAACTGGTTCTGTAGGTACATGTCTTTCTTGTAGTCATAACCGATCTCGCACACAATTTGGCCTTCGCCATGTACGAATGCCCAGGTTTTGCTGGGCCTGAATACACGCTCCTTTACTCCGGGGAAATAGCATAAACATTGTTAGTAGCAAAATGTTAATAACAAATATGTTACTGAACAATTTTTGAATTGTTTTGGTACCCGCCTCGGTGGCGTAGTTGGCTAACGCGCTAGTCGTGTTGAGCTTGACTGCTGAGGACGGGGAGATCGAGGTTCGAATCTCGTAATCTCGGTCGGGTGAACTGGGGGTGGTTTTTCCTAAATGGCTTTCCACTCTACCTCCACGCAAATGCGGGTTCACTTCCTCTAATAACCCGAATGGGTAGTAAGACGCGGTGCTAAATAAAAAAAATGTTTTGGTAGATGTTAATAGCTATGTTTTCTACAAAAATGTCGGTAGCGTGTCGTAAACAATTTAAAAAGTTAAATTTAAAAGTGGATAGCAAAGTTATTGAAATATGTATATTAAAAAGTTAATAGCTGAGAGAATTTTCGATAATAACATGTTACCCGCCTCGGTGGCGTAGTTGGCTAACGCGCTTGTCGTGTTGAAGCTCGACTGCTGAGGACGGGGAGATCGAGGTTCGAATCTCGGTCGGGGAAACTGGGGGGGGTTCCTAAATTGTTTTCCACTCTCCCTCCACGCAAATGCGGGTTCACTTCCTCTAATTCAACCTTCCCAATTCCTAATCCATTAGCGTAATTAGTACTTAAAGCGTATAACCTGAACGGGTAGTAAGACGTGGTGCTAAATATTATTATTATTATTAATAATAATAACATGTTATTGGTAGCTCCCCCAGTTCGAGTCCCAGGAATAGGTGGCTAATGTTGCAGCTTGTGTAGGAAGACAGAAAAATAGGAAAAGGATTTGGGTTCGTTCATACCTTCAAATTAGGGACAAGGAAAATGGAAATTATATCATAAGGGATTTGAAAAAGGACGAAAGAAAACTTGAAATTGGTGATTTATCAAGTATTGACAGTTTCAAAGGTTTTTTGCGAATGCAAAGTAGTGATTTTGAGTATCTTGTGAACCTTATAGGTCCAAAAATTTAATGGAAAGATACTTATTACAGAAAAGCCATTTCCGTCCCCACCGGTGACGGTTTTGATAACTTAATGTTATTGTTTCGTAAATGATCCTCAAAAGGGGACATATTCCTAGAACTGTATGTGCGCTTCCTTTTGATAGGTGACTTGAATAACTTGTTCACATCACATGTGTGAAAAACTTCTTCAGTTCCTGTCACCTCACCAAGTACAGCTGCTTGATCCGCCGAGTCGTCTGTACTAAAATTCTGGTTCATAATCTCCTCTGCCTCTTCAAACAGAGTTGCCAACAGTAATAACTTGTTAGTAATATTTTGTTATCATCTTTTGATCAGGACCGCCTCCAGAGTGGTCACAAAATTTTGGTTATTAACGAAGCTAGCAACAATGTTATCGACATGTTAATGGAAGAAATAACAAATTTAGAAAGCAAATGTTATTGACAAAAGTTAATAGCAACATGATATTAATATTTTTAGTGACTTTTAACAATGTTAGTAACAAATTTTATCAACAACTGTTGAAAACAGAAGTTAATGACATTTTATGGGCTCATTTTTAAAATTTGTTCAAAATCACCTGCGTTGATATGCAGCTTTATTTATCAAGGGCAAAAGTACATATTGTAAAAGTGGTTTGAAGTAATATGGCTTAATTTGCTAATACATCCTCTTCGGACAAAGCACCCTAAAAACAATTTATTGCAATGTGTCGAACACTACTCACTTATGCAGATTTCATGAATTGATGCAGGTGGACTTTTGTTTTTCACATTTAGGAAATTGTTTTTGGCGTTCAGGAAATTGCAGTTTATTTCACCAGCCAAGTAATCATTTGTTTCTGTTGAAAGCCACCAAACTAGTCTAGGCCACTATATGGTAATTGCCACTTGGCAATCCTGTAAACACTGATTCATGGACGGAAAATGGCGTTACATCGGCTCATTACGCGACAAAATCGTCGTTCACCGCACCCTCTTTCCTGTTTGGCTTGCAATTTCCTCGCTAAGTGGGTTGAATTCAGCTAGTTTAGGCACAAATTAAACCCTATTGTCAATACTTTTTTTTCCACCAACCTTGTTTTGAATAAGCCTTTAATCGATTGTACTGCATTTGCGGCCTTTTTTTTTATCGTCTGATGGCAGAAATCTAAAAAAGTAAATAGACAAAAAAGTCACTTAAATTTTATATTACTATGAGCATGCTGTAATGTTAGTAATCTATTATAGTAATTAGTAAGCACTGTTCGCTCAATATGCTGGTTGAAAATTACTAAGTCTAATCGATAGTCCGATATCTTAGTTAAGTCGGTAGCACTTCTATCTATTGGGTTTAGGGTCGAAAAAATTATCCCGGGGGAAATTGTGGTTAATTAACGGCTGGTGAACAGACTTTTTTTAAAATATAAAATTGTCTTAGTTTGTAAGTCATATGCTGATATAATCCCTCGGTTCATAAAGCGTATGTTAAATGTATACAATTAAAATTAAAACAAAAACTTTTAGATCTGAATAGTAGGGATTGAAAGTTAAAGGCCAGTATTTATTCAGTTTTCATAGAAAAACAAATTTTTTCACCGAATAAATCAAATATTTCTCCGGTAGAAACATGGAGTTTTTGAATATGTCATGAGTTTCCTAGAATTTGATGAGAACTTTTTCTCTTAATTTAAAAATTTGCTCATCAAGTGCTAATATGCTAGTAACAGTAATGCTTGAGATTACTATGTCTATAAAATTAGACTCTTATGTGGGAAGCACCCTAGATACACCCGGCCGAGATTCGATTCTTGATCTTCTCGTCATCTGTAATCCAATATTTTTTTCACGAGAATTAAACCCTAATCTTTGTGACTACCGGTCACTTTTGAGTTGGGGATCGAAATAATGTCACTGCTCGCCGTTTGTTCCAAAATAGTGAGACGTACAGTTTAAGAGCGCCTGTAAGATCATCTAATCGTGGGAACTAGAGCGTTTTGACCGTTTTGACGCGGAGGTTGATGCAACTCTCCCGTTACCCTCTTTTGCACTGGGGTTGACGCTATGCGCCCCGGTAATAATGAGTTCACGCGGTGCGGAAACGGGAATGGTATTTTTTTCAGTGGACTGTTAACAACTTTTGCTCCCAATGGGCCCCGTTAGTGTACGTACTCCACATGTTGCGTGTGAGCTTTTTTTGCTACGTTATACCACGGCCATGACGGTTCATTACCGTGGGAACAGTAGGAAACATTGAGACTCATTTCGTTGAAATATGAGAGTAAAACTAGGCACAAAAAAGGGGGGTTGGGAGGGGTGAGAGATAGGAGCGTAAAAAGTTCATAAAATGACTGCGAAGTGACCTATTAAGCGCTGAGTTAAATAATTTTGTATTTTTAATAATTATTTTAAAAGGAGAAGGTGTTGCTTTAAAAATAATGCAAATGTTTTCAACATAGAACTAATAGTGGTTTTTTTTTGTCGCTTAAAGTTGATACCTACAAATATATTTATATATGTCTCATAATGGTCATGTGCTTACTTTTTCCACACCAAGCATGCAAACCGCCCAGCTAACGAGACGACCAGAATTTTAATGAAGCACTACTCTAACCTGGCAACCGTGCTCGCTGCATTAACCACCCCTATCCCTCCTCCACATTTCCCTTACCTAAGGCTCTGCCTGCCCCCAGGTAACAAGAATAAAGCGTTACGCACGAACATTATTAATTTGATGTATATGACTACGATCGCTGCACCTCATTCTTGGTATTTAAAAAAATTAATCATTTTCGCTCGACTCCTCGGAGAGAGAAATATTGCGAGTGTCATAAAAAAAAATCGAACTCTAGATTTTGATAAATGTTGACATTTCATGAC
>CABFVX010003880.1:0-17362 GCA_902151425.1 Timema shepardi | reverse complement strand
CCCCCCCCTACCATTAAACCGAAAAAGTAACTTTCGTGGTGTCGTCTGTCTGTATCTCGGACTAGAGCCGAAACCATTTTACCAATCGGGCCAAGACTTGGTATTTAGGGTTTTCATAAGGATCCCTCAAGGGGTTTTTGGAATAAGATAATTCACCCATAAATTAGGATAGTTTAGGTTCCTTTGGGAAGAAAAAAAAAAGATTTCCTTGAAATCCACTATAACAATTTTTATTCGTGTTTAACATTATAAACAAAATTGCAATTTTTATTTTCACATGAAAATTACTTTGAGGGAACTTTACATAAATAGAAATTTTCACTTTTGTTCACATCTCCTTAGCTCTTTATATACGAAATTACCTGTAAAGATTTACTACTAATAAAATAAATTCATTGCAAACGGTTTGAAAGTGTTCAATAACTCTCATTTAATGGATTGAAAATTTTTAGTTACTTTCTCCCTCAGTTTTCCGTGTCTACTGACTGTCCGTGCTATCTGTAAATTTACGCGACTTAGGTATGGAATAAAATGAAATAATTAAAGGAAATGGGCCCAAACTTGCTTGGAAGGAAAGTGGGACACCTTTTAAGAATAATTACTTTCCATATACCAAGCTGGGATTGGAACCCCGACTATCCCGTCACTAATAACCCACCGTTCTCACTTGTATGCATATCTTTAACCCCGGTTTGAGGAATTTTTTGTATTATTTTATAGTCATTTGTGAGGTGATAGCCCAACTTTACTAACATAACACATTAAAATAACTCACTTTACTTAAATGAGTACTTACGGTGCAATTTTATTTAAAGTAATTTTTCAAACATAATTTTTTATATTTAATTAAAGCAATGACTTTTTAACCACTGATGAACTAAAAACAAGTACTAAGGATACATCTTAATTTTATCACTATATATATTTTTTTTGTCAGCGTGTCATACGAACCGTTCGGGTTGTACGTATCTACGGGGTTCAATCCTCGGTCCCGGCACAGATTTATCTGATTACCAAACCCTTCCTTCACCTCTGACAAGACATCTTGTGAATGTGGGGAATGCCAGGCCTCCACCGTGGTTCGGATTTCACGTTAAACTGTAGGTCCTCCATTTCATCTCACAATCACCCTACCATTACACATTAGCGTAAGTGCGTATAACCCGAACGGGTAGTAAGACGCGGTGCTAATAATAATAATGTACGTATCTAGACCCTACTAATTACGCTAAAGTGTTAGTGTAATAAGGAAGGTTGAATATATAGAAAGTGTACTTGCATTTTTGGGGAGATAGATTGGAAAACCATGTAGGAAAATCTCTCCTCAGTACACCCGACCGGGAATCAAACTTCACTCTTCCCGTCATCGTTAATACAGTCTATGGCAATATAGGGTAGACAAAACATTTGCACCCTTGTCTTACCCTCCCGATACCGCAAACACTTTTAATAAAAGCATAATAAACACTTTTAGGGCTTAAAGCCATCGAAACTTTAAAAATGTAAGGATGTGCCAAAAATGTTGGCTAAATTTTAAATATCAGGTTTAAAACTTTAAATCTGAAAGAAAACTTTTAATAAGTGCCAATTGGAGGGGGAGGGGGGAAGGCACTGAAATAGGCTAGATATTTAATATGTATACGTCGCCTCAGCCCCACCATGTTTTTTTTCTTGGAACGCGACTGGTCTGGTCCTACTTCTTCAAAAGCTCGTCTTTGTTCTAAATATGAACTCCCCTCACACTCTTGAGTCATCAAGTTAGCTGTTTATCCAAGTACCGCAAAGGTCGCCAGCTTAGATGCAAAGTGTAAATAAGTTTCTTGTTGGAATTTAAATTTATAGCTCTAACAAAAAGATACAAATTGTATCCTCTCCTTTTATCTCTTCCGACACAATTTAGACGCCAAACGGGTGTTCAATCAGTGGTTCTCATGTTCGCTCTAGCTTGGTTTGCCACCTAATTATTTTGTACAAGATTTTACAATAATAATTATGCCATCAAACTTTTTTCCCCATAAATAACGTACTGTAATCGTGAAAATGTTCACCCTCAAGATTATAATGGATCTTAACGTTTTATTTGCCCCCAAACTAATATATATATATTTGGTCCTACCAATTATGTTTGGCCCATCTCTTTATCTATCTGTAACAGTTTGATGAATTTTGTTCAAACTTAATAACACGATTTTTATACATTTATTTATTAAACAATGGTATAATCACCACGCACGTAACAATAACTCTACATCATTTTCAAACTGTCGAGGCAAAATAAATCACGGTAATAACTAACATACCTATGTATGCACTTGAAGGTTTACAAACTCTTGGCACTAAGTAGCAGTATAGTATAATCAATTTCATATAACTAATGAACACTTTAATTAATAATTTGAAAAGTTACTAGTTTTACAGTACAATGTTTAAGGAATGACCATAGGCTTCTTACTCGGGTTACCTAAAACAAATTTCATCTGAATATCTACCAGACTACACCGCCCCTAAAATATAAATCTACATTTGTTCTTTGACATTTACATAATAAAATATAATGAAATAATAGAGGTCAAAACAAATGACAGGAATTAATAAGCATGATAATTCTTTAAATAATTATTATACAAATAATTAAAAACAGTTTTTTAAAGAGGTTAAATCATGATTTTTATTCTAGTTTTAAAATTAACTAATTTTTAAACAATAGAGCGCTTTCGAAAATTGCTTTAGTGATTTTGTTTAAAATAGGTGTCTGAGGGGGGAGTAGAATGATTATATTAAGGCTATATATTTTAAAAAGTGTAGCTTAAAACTTGAATTAAAAAAATATATAACCTCATATAAACTTGTTCTCCTTAAACCCCGCATTCTTTGAGCAAAATAATACGTAGTTGTTATCCCTCTAAGAATTATTTTAAGTTTTTAAAGCGCCCCTCCTAAATATGAGGTCACCACGTTCCCCTTTCAAAGATAGGTAAGGCGTATCATTTCTTGCTGGAATGGCATCGTAATTAGAACGGTTTTATACCCTTTTTTTTTTACAACAGCGCTACAAAACAATTTGTCCACTTGTCGTTGACCCTTTCCCCCAGTAGTGTTCGTACCAGAGGAAGGAAATAAAACAACTAGCAAGCTAGCGAAACGTCCACACGCACACAAGGGGCGGTCGTACACAGAATGTTAATAGCGGGAAACCTCTGAAAAGAGAAGGGGCTGCGTCAGATCTGCAAATTACTCCGCCTGAGGCCCACCACCCACACTATCCCTCTATTTATTGAACTATTATCTCTCTTTTATTCTCTTTTACTTCCGTCTTTGTTTACCATTCCTACCTCCCTTCCCTTTCAACTCGTCTATTATTCGAACAGTACATTGCACTAAGCACTCAATTTTGCATTTCATGATCTTTTTTTTTACCTCCCTCAAACGATTCGCGAATTTCTATGCTCTTCTGTTTCCATTATTTTATATATATTTTTTTATTCATTTTCTACACTGCGCGTGTAAATCTCTTGGTCGTTACCGGCGCACAGATTGGCACTTTGATTTTACAGTTCTTCTCTGCGTCGATATTGATGAAAATACTGCTCTGGTGAATGGTTCGATATACCGATTGGCTCAGCTCTCACACAGAAAAACTGGAGACGATTTTAATGACGGCAAGGTATAATTAAATGTTTTTTTAAACATGTGAATTTTACTTTGTTTCCCCATTTTGTGTAAATTCTGGTGCATCTTTTTATAACCCTTCTTCTGATAATATCTTTAAATTAGTGGATGTTGCGGATAGCCCGAACGGGAAGTAAAAGGCGTAGAAACATACCAAATAAAGTTAATTTTTATTGCATGCAAATTGAACTTAAAACATTTGTTTAGCTAATCTTTATTTATGCAGCCATGGTTTTACTTGTTGTATAGGCCAAATATGTTTGTGTGTGTATATACTGAGTGTGTTCAGGCACATCATAATGCCTAAAATAATGGCTTTTAAGTTTTAAATAGAGATTGAATGTACTTCTCACTAAACGGGCGCCGAAAGGAGAAATAGAGAACGTTCAGAAAGTTGTAAAATTAATGTACACAAAGCAAGCGTTCTTTCACATCAAAAAACAAACTAAGAAATACGTTGACCTTACAACGCTTAGTCTCACTCATGATTTTGTACCGTACATTTAACAACACCTTCAGGTGGGCGTCATCTCATTCTTTGGACAGGAAGATGAGGAAACCAAAATAGTTTTGTTGAATCTCAGTTAGATGGTTACGTAACTAATTTTTTAGTACTATATTAACAAATTAAAATTTTAGACATTGATTTAAATAAACTTATAGTCCTAGGTAAGCTTCCTTTGTGACCCCATCTCACTACCTTTACAGCAGGGCTATATAGTATATAGCCCTGCCTTTACAGTGCTTACTCATATGTTATTATTATTACTTTTATTATTATTATTAGCACCACGTCTTACTACCCGTTCGGGTTATATGCACTAACGCTAATGTGTAATGGTAGGGTGATTGTGAGATGAAATGGAGGACCTACAGTTTAACGTGGGATCCGAACCACGGTGGAGGCCTGGCACTCCACACATTCACAAGCTGTGACGTCTTGTCAGAGGTGAAGGAAGGGTTTTGTAATCAGATACATCTGTGCCGGGATCGAGAATTGAACCCCGGATCCCAGCACAGAAGTCCAACATCTTACCCCTAGACCACCAGGTCACCCCTCATATATGTTAATTTCATTAATGTGTTAGGGATCAATAATTCTCAATTTATATCAAGTATACTCGCATCTTCATTAAGGGAGTGCGTAAAAAAATTAGAGAAAAAGCCCGACCTCAATAAACCCGGCCGGGATTTGAATCACAATATTCTCCTCATCGTAAGTCCAGTATATAGCGAAAGAGATGCCTCAGAGCAGTGATGGCAACTCTATGGTACGCAAACACGTTTTGAGTGGCAAGAGTACATTAAAATAAACATAAAATAAAACATTTCCCAACTGGTATACATTTTTGGAGTCAATAATATTTCAAAGTCATACTTTATTTAGTCAACGGATAGAAATTGCCTTAGTACATCTTGTGTACTGTTGAAGGCCAGTTATGAACCGAATATTCATATTTTGGATAGCAAAATACAATATAGTTTTTTGTTTTAGATACATACACGATTATTTATGGGTTTTTGAGTTAAACAGCTATATCAGTTTATCGTCATTTTATTTTTTTCGCTTAAGGCTTTACTTTAAATATTTCTACTTTGAAAATAATATAGACCTAGACACTCAAGTTTACAATTTAATACATTTTACTTCTTTAAAATTTAGGCATTAGTAAAATATTTACAATTTTATTTGATTAGTTCATTACTTTTCATAATATCCATAAATGATTATTGATTTTTAAATACTCGTTAAAAAAAAGTTAATAAGAGTTCAAAATATAACTAGTCTTAAAGTGGCACACGGGTTGTAAAATTTTCGCCATATCTTCCTTAGACGATTTGACCTCCAAAGTGTTTTTTTTTTTTAATTTCATGGATAAAAATATTGTCATTCATATTGGACCTTGAATTTCTCCTACTAAACACCCCTCCCCTTTTATTTTCACAAGCCATATTTATATCTCTGGGCCCCCTTACTTTAGGAAAAGAAGGGGGATAGGGGTTCGGATTAATTACCCACTAATGAAATTTGCTGCACTCGCCTGAGGCAGCTAAATAATAAATACAGTCAAATTTGCATAGGAAGGACCTTATATCAACTGAGATATTACTAATATACTTTTTTTTTTACTTATTCCCACATCAAGTCATGTGATCTTATACTGTCGCTCTTGATAGATATTATCAGTATTTATAAAATAATACTAATAATAATTATTATTATTAGCACTACGTCTTACTACCCGTTCGGGTTATACGCACTTACGCTAATGTATAATGTTAGGGTGATTGTGAGATGAAATGGAGGACCTACAGTTTAACGTGGAATCCGAACCAGGGTGGAGGCCTGGCATTCAATACTAATAATATAGTAAAATGTGGTAAATGTTGACTGCAAAAAAAAAATTTGTACCTTAAAAAACGAGCCTTCTTATGCAATTAAAATCATTATTAAAATTGAATGAACAATTTTGAACTCTCCAACTTTGTTCTATAAGTTGATTTGTATTTGGCAGTTGTATCGGTCTATTTTGCTTCATTTTGGATCCAATTACCGGTAATTTATTGATTTCCGAAACCGTGTACAAAGGCGTCAGTCTCGTGTTTACTTATTTAACCATGACGTGGAATTGGAGTTCAAATCTCGGTTGGATGCACTAAGGATTTATTTCTTTAATCGTTTCTCACTTTCTTTCCACGACATAGTCTAAACTCTACCTTATTCCTACTCCATCTGTGAAGATATGAGGACAGCCCTACGAATGATTACAGTTTGATTTTGATAGTATTGAATTTATTTTTCATTTCTCAGCACAGCATCTTACTACCCATTCGGGTTGTATACGCTTATGCACTAATTACACTACTTGTTTTATGGTTAAGAAAGGTTATGTTAAAGGAAGTGTACCCAGATTGGTGGGGAGGGAGAGTGGAAAACCTTTTTGGAAAAACCGTCCTCAGTACACCCGGCATAGATTCGAACCTCGTCCTCGGCAGTATAGCCTACTGCAAGGGTATCGCGTTAAACCACGCGGCCACCGGAGCGTGTTGCCACAACGGTAGAAGAAAAAAGAACAATTATATTTACAATCTTAGCCCTTTTTATCAAGGTAAAAAGGTGACCTGGTGGTCTAGAGGTAAGGTGTCAGACTTCTGTGCTGGCGGCCGGGGCTCAATCCTCGGTATTTTAATGTACTCTTGCCACTCAAAACGTGTTTGCGTACCATAGAGTTGCCATCACTGCTCTGAGGCATCTCTTTCGCTATATACTGGGCTTACGATGAGGAGAATATTTTGATTCAAATCCCGGTCGGGTTTATTGAGGTTGGGCTTTTTCTCTAATTTTTTTACACAATTCTTTAATGCAGATGCGAGAATACTTTCTCTAAATTAAGCCTTATTGATCCCTAACACATTAATGAAATTAACATATATGAGGGGTGACCTGGTGGTCTAGGGGTAAGATGTTGGACTTCTGTGCTGGGATCCGGAATTCAATTCTCGATCCCGGCACAGATGTATCTGATTACCAAACCCTTCCTTCACCTCTGACAAGACGTCACAGCTTGTGAATGTGGGGAATGCCAGGCCTCCACCGTGGTTCGGATCCCACGTTAAACTGTAGGTCCTCCATTTCATCTCACAATCACCCTACCATTACACATTAGCGTAAGTGCGTACAACCCGAACGGGTAGTGAGACGCGGTGCTAATAATAATAATAATAATAATAATAATAATAATAATCAAGGTAAAAGTTTAGGGAATGTGAGAAAAGGGCACTGCTTTCGCAGTTTTTACAACACTTTTTTTGGTACAAAATAAATAAAGTTTTATTCCAGTACAAAACTGTGGTTTAATTTTTTTTTTCAAATGGTTATATCAAACGTTCTTGAATAACTGTCATGAGCATAGCGGCATTAGATGGGAAACATTTTTTAAATAAAGAGAAATAGTTATCATTAAATTCTATGTTTATACTGAAACAATGTTTGATTTATTTTAACAAAAAAAGACTTTTTATATAAAATCTGCAAAAACATTGACCTTTTATCACGTCTCCTTAAAAAGTCATCAAAGCGAAATACAGTACAGTACACTACACTACACATACAGTAATCCATAGAGAAGTATTATTGGAAGACTTTGATTTTTTAGATGAACTTTATTATAAATATTAATATATCAAATAATTAGGGGTGGGCCGATACCTACTTTTCTCGTTTCCGATAACTTGTTCCATATTGTCAATTCATATCCTCGATATTCGATACCATTCAACGTGAAATTAAATAAATCTTCATTTTGTAAGCACTTATGCTTCATGAATTTTTATATGTTTACACTTGTCGGAAGTGGTATGTGTCTTCCCACCCCGAGAAATTATGCGTTTACAGAATTTACAAACAACACAGTCCACATCACTTTCACATATATCAAAGTACTGCCACACTTCTCTTTTTAAACGTTCAATTTTGAAAATATTATCAGAAAAAAAGGAAAATTAGAAAATTTTTGTATCAGTTTTTTTAACTATGAATTTCATTTTGAAAACGATCTCAAGTACGAAGCGAAGTGAATGGAATACGGAAACGGAAATAACCTTGAAAATCACTGATGATATTACTGACGATAATATTTGCGGATGGACTAGATAAAACTGAACATTTTTAACTCGAAGTTTTTTAAAAGTAAAAAGCTTTTATGTTTCAATTTCTATCAATTTTCTTCTTCTTTTTAATCGTTTCACAATATCTATCAAAATAATTTAATAATTTTCTTAAGTGAAAAGATATTTAGAATAAAAGTTATATATATTGGCGACACTGGTTACTAAGACTATCGAAATTGAAGGTGACGATGCCTACAATAGTTCAAGTCAATAAATAGAAAATGAATATTTTATGTGGATCATTTTTAAATCATTCTAATAATAATAGTCTAGCGACGAAATACAATGCAGCTGCGAGCTGGCCGATTCATTTGCTCACCACTCCCATGCCAAATCGCTGAGGAAAATCAACCTTGTGAAGTGAATATATACTCGACTATTTCAATACAAAATAAGTGTTCTCCTTATGTTCATTTTCGAAATACACTTCCCTCTGATAAATGAAAATTGACCTTGTGTCGACCGTGACCGTGTTTTTAAACTGCAAAGGAATGGCTTGTTTGTTAGAGCTGAGCAAACAGAATAATAGGACAAAGCAAAACTACGAGTAACTAATGTCTAGCCACTGACGTTCAAAATCAACCGTTTGAGGTGTCAACCGTGTTGAATACTGAAAGAGTGGTATCGAGATTTTTAGCGTATAGTATCGATTATTGCAATACTAGTCGATATCATGGGTATTGATGAATCGAGTATCGGAATCGGCACAGCCCTACAAATAATACATATTTTTAGGATGCCAAATTTTAGTGACTTTTAATCAGTGTTGGTGATCAAAAATAAGTTTTCTATAAAAATCAAGGTTTATTAGACTTGTAGCAGTATAAAATAAAAGTTAATATTTATTTTCTGAAAATTTCACAGTTTAAAAAAATTAAAAAACATGGTATCCCCCTCCCCAACCTTCTAATTTAAGCCTCTGTTGGCAATGATAATGCAAACTTTTGTGGATAGGGGGTGTCATGTGGTGAGCACAACGAACCCTCTGGCCATAAATCTCAGTTTTCAAGAACGAAGCCGCTACTTTTTAATTTGAGTATCTCCTAGTTTTTCCTCACGAGGTTGAGTTGGCCCCGTTCTAGACTCACTGATTCGTAGAATATCTTAAAACTCTTGAGATCGAACCCGGAATCTCTGTGTCTTTAGCAGTGGCGGCTCGTGTATAGGCACTGCGGAACTGCAGCACCCCCTATTTCCACTTGATATTATCGATAACATTTAATATAATCAGTCCTGTTTTCTTTAATTCTTTTTTTTATTTTTGTAGTAAAATATATATTCCTTAATGTTAATGTCAGTACTTCAGTAGCCATCCCCCAGTTTATGAAAAAGATGTAAAAATCTTTTAATGGAACAGTGCCAGTGACGTGGAGTTTGACTGTTGTGCGCATGCGCACATAAGAGGGGGTGGGGAGGAAGGCGGACTGCCAGGTAGAGAGAGCACTGTTGCTCTCGCAGTGCCGGCTTTGGCGTGATAGTGGAAGGATTTTTTTTACTCAGCGTGTGTTGTGCTTAAAAACCATGTACCATATTCTTGAATGTGATAAAGTGTAGAAGAATGTAGAATTAGATTATTATTCTGCTTCCAACTATTCTATTTGATGCATTTTTTTCGGTTCTTTTATTTAACAGAAAGACTAAATGAGCTTGCAGTACTTTCAATGGAGAAAAATAAACAATGTTTGATTTGTTTTGTTAAGATTTTATCAAGTTCCTGAATACATTTTCTTTTTATACATGTTTTTTTCCTTTTACACAATTTTAAAACATAGGCTAAACATTTTCTGGAGCAGCACCCCCATTAATTTTAGCTACGGGCCGCCACTGGTCTTTAGCCAGGAACACTGACCACTACACCACAGAGGCGGTCAAGTAGAGTACAGGAAACAATAAATATCCAATACATAATACTGACACTTTAGTGAAATGATTACATTTATTAAAAAAAATTTTTTAGTTTTTGCATTCATGTAGGCTTAGAAGCCGATATAGAAACTACTCTCCTAAATTATATTTTACACCTCGCCAAGGTGACGTGGGGAGGTTTTAGAGTTTGTTCGATATTGTGTCAACAAAAGTTCCCACAACTTCCTTTATTTACGTTAAAAGACGGGAATCTAAACATTCTGGGCTATGTCTCTCTCCCCCCCAAAAAAAGTTTTACGATTGCACAACGTAGCACCGTTTCCTCGTCGTTCTGTTATGTATCATCTTTTAAAATGGTGTGTATGTGCTTAGCCTGACTTCTTTTTCTACACACAGCTTGACTTACACGTTCGCCGAAAATATAGATAACACTCTACTTGAGTGGTACAGAAATTCGCACTCTAGAGCAGGCGTGCCAAAACTCGTTTCATCATTGGCAATGATGAGGGGGGTCACATTTCATATCAATATTGTAAAATATGGAAAAAATCTACATTTTAAAATCCTTAATAAAATAAAATAAAATTAAGAGTAACCTACATAAAATGCTCAAACTTATCCTATATTTTCTCACAAAAAATTTGAAACTTTATATTTGCATCAAGTGTGTGTGTGTGTGCCTTTATTTTTTTATCTCTTGTTGAAAAGTCACGTTCAAAATAGATGACAGATGCGTGTCGGTAAATGTGATTGTTCGGGTGTTTATTCCTTTTCATGAGTGGGAAACACACTTATGTGCTGACAAATATTGCACATATTTGGCGCGCAAATTTTACGATTTTTGGGAATCGATATTTGGTGAGTTTATGAGTAAAATTCGGTACAACAACCTCACTTGCTAGATTTCCCCGAATTATAACCAA
Organism: Timema shepardi; assembly: GCA_902151425.1. NCBI lineage: Eukaryota > Metazoa > Arthropoda > Insecta > Phasmatodea > Timematidae > Timema > Timema shepardi. Next base: position 6,233 of record CABFVX010003880.1, on the reverse strand, counting down.
TTTCCAAATGTAATCTAAAATTGTATATTCCTACCACGTCTTTAAAAAAATAATTAGGCCACATTTTATGTTTGTTCATAAAAAGGTCCGTGGGCTGCATGTTACCATTAATTGGGCCGCAAGTTTTACATGCCTGCTCTGGAGAATATGTATTTGATACTGTGTAACTCACACTAGTAGCAGCTGATTATTTATTATACCTTTAAAAAAATTCTAGTGGGTGTACAGATATTTTATATTATCACCACGATAAATCATCCTGTTTTAAACAAAAGTTACATGACTTCGCAATAGTCAGTTTGATGAAAAATAAAGTGTATCTTCAATCTAAGCTGCCTGGAAACATATGAATTTCTTCTGGAAAACATGAAAAAAAAACCCAGGTAATTTAGTAGTAAAAAAATAGTGGCAACCCTTAATAAGTGTTTTCAAATTATAAATATAGACCTACTCTATTTTCGAGTGGATGTATAGAATTTGTAGATTATTATCACAATCACAATGAATGATTAGAACTATAGCCATATTCTCTTTTCGAGTAGATATACATATTTTAAACAATTATATTGATAAATTATTTCAAATTAAAGTCTACAGATATTTTTTATTTTTGAGTGGATATAAAGATTTTTTATATTATTTTCTTGATAGATGTTTGCGAGTTATAGAATTATGTCGTGATACTACACAATACGTTGATACATATATTCTCCATTTAACGAGTTATTTCAAATCTACTCACAACAGTCAATGCAGATGTCTGCTTGTATCTCGCTAGATAGCGCATGCACACTGTTTGTAATTGATTTGTTTTGGAATTTTATTAGGTTTCCCAAGCATAAATTCTTGAGTAAAATAGACAAAGATGAAACTATTTCAACTCAAGCATAGCGGTTATAATGGATGGGGATTCACATCTTATGGTTGACTTAAGAGCTCGTCACGTGCTCACGTTTTTGTTTGGTGCTTGCTTTTTCGGTGAACTTGTGAAACCACAGTGACTGTTTATCTTGCTATACCAGCGCCAAACACAAAGCCCCGCCCGCGTCAGTGGGTGTGTTTACTGTGGTGCGTGTTTGAAGACCGTCCATTTCCTGGCAAAGCGAACCTCTCGCTGAAGGGGATTATGCTTCTCTTGGGGTGGAATGCACACAATCTGGCGTCTGCAGGACTCCCACCTCCACCCTCCAACTGTCGCACAAGTGAGTAGTGATAGCACCATGCTCTGCTAGTCCGAGTGATGGCCGCTAAAAGTCGGTGGTGACATCTGCCGAACATGGGTTTGTTAACTCTGAAGTCTGGACACGTCCCTTTGGATTCCTATCCGCGTTTTGTCCATTTTTCTTGTTGGTTCTTCCTTCTCCCACCCTCACGCTAGACTCATTAGCGTGGAACTCCGCGGGTTCAAGTCATATCTCGAAATGAAATATTTTACCCACAATGATTTCATTTAGCTCATTATTATGGATTTTTGGTGTCAGAGAGGTCAAGTTTCAGATCTCGGCTGGATGATTTTTTTTTTTTTGTACACTGTGTTTTCACTGTGGTTTTCCGTTCCCCTTTCCTCACTAAACTAGTTTTACTTATAAACAATCTTTTTCATCCGTGTAGCATAAGGTTTAGATGTAGAGTACGCAAAAAAAGGACATTGTTTTTCGCAGTTTTTATATCAAAACATTATTTGCTTAAAATAAATCAAATGTTTCTCCAATACAAACATAAGAGTTTAATTTTTTTCACATGGTGAGTTCAATAGTTTTTGAATACCTGTCAAGGGCTTCTTTAAATTTCACCAAATTAAAAAAAAATTGAAACCAAATAATCTTGGGAAAACTACATGGCCTTGATTCAATTGTTTATGTTTTATTGGAGCTGCTGAACAATGTTCATTAGTTTAATTTGAACAGCGGAGTGCTGTCGAACCTCATGTGATCATATATAACTTAAGTTGCAGCTACAGGGCTTAGAAGACGAATATCAAGTGCAGCGATAAACAGTTAAGTTGCACCATATGTACCTCTCCTTGGTAATCCACGGTCCACTTTAATCACTAAACTGAATATGACCTTTGGGAAAATTGCAGGGCTCTCTCTTTGTTATCTGTTGCCAAATCACCTCGCTTTCAGTTAGATTGTAAGAAGATGGTGTGCTTGGTAAGAAATAGTGTCCGGAAACCTCGACAAACCAGCAGGTTTTTCTTATATTAATTTTAAGAGAAGGCTGATCCCATGAAAACAAGAAAATGTTAAGAGTTATTGACTCAGAGTAAAAGAGAAAGTGAGAATTCTGCACTGGAGACGAGTAGGTTTCCTAGAATAGAGGATGTGTTGACTAGGCTTCCGGCGCTTCTATGTGACAGTGTAATCACGTGATATGCATGAACTTTAGAAGTTTTACTGAATCCTAACCACACGTAAAAGACAACATTTATATTGCAATCAGTGAACTTTGAGATTTTGACTATTGCATCAAGATAGGCAAACTATAATAAACCAAGATCACTATTTTTTTCCAACTTAATATCATTTAAATGCAAAAACTGATCCGCAAATTTCCTATGTTAATGTTTTCATGTTTTTATATTTTATGTTTAAATTGTTTTTATATACAAATTATGTATATATTTTATATGTTTTACATAGCATATATAAAATATGTTTTTATGTAGGATATTTTGAGGTTATTAATCTATTTTTTTACCAGCTGTATTAGTAGTATGTAGTATGTACCAGATCATAAAAATGCTTAGTTAAAATTTTGGATATTTAGAATTCTTTTAGATATCTCATGGACTTTAACTAAAAAGGTTTTACTATACATGCAGACACCCTGACCATGTAGTAAAACGTGTGGAGCATGGGGTAGAAAGAAAAGTTGAATCAATTTTGTAGTTTATGTCAAAAATGTAAAATATTGTATTTAAGTTGAAATAAAACTAAATATTTAGAACTTTCACCATTGTAACAATTTTCTTTGTTACTATATCTAAGCGTTAAGTAAGAGAAACATCAACAGTATTCATTTGGTTAGAATAGGGAATCGGAAAACCCCCTTAAGTTGTGATGGGGAACGAATTCATGCTTAAGTCCTTATTTTTGAACTATTTTTGATTATTTTTTTTTCAAATAAATAAAATACCTCTTCTCTAGAAACATTTATTATAATTTTTACACACATATTAATCTCAACAGTTCTTGAATATATGTAATAAAAATGTGACATTTGACCAGACATTTTTAAACGCATGTAAAACAGTATTGGTCAAATTACGCAATATCCATGAAGAATATTCAAATTATGTTTAAAATAGTATTTCTAGAAAATTAAACTTATCCACTGGATTAAGATCTTATTTATTTTGGCCAATTTTTTTTTCTTAAAAAAATGCAAAAATACGGACCGTAAAACTCGCGCTCTCTTCGGTTTTACCTGAAGGCGAGAGATAAACTCTGACCTCGCGATATTAAAGTCAGGAACACTACCAATTCGGCCTAAGACACACCGTTGTCCAGCAAGATTTATGTCGTGGTCGCCTCGGCACCAATATGAGAACATATCGGGGCTCCCCCCTCTTCGACCAGTAAGAATGGGAAGCCATGGCCTGCGTCCTCTCGTATTGAACGCGCTGACCCGAGATTCCGATCCCCTGGACTTTGCGAGGCTTCGGCCAGGAAGAAGTGCCCCCTCTTCCTTGACCTCACTTCCCCTTCACCCACAAACTTCCATTTCAATATATATTGTGGGTCATCTCACCCTCTCCTCTTGGCCTGGGCTCAAGACTCTTAAGGGGAAGTTTCTTCTGCTATACACTCAAGGCTTTCAGAGTTTCTCAACTTATCTTATTGGATTGATATTTGCCTACCAACGTAGGGGCCTTGGTCAGAATGGTTGTCAGAGCTGAGTGGATTCACATTTTCTAAAAAGGTTGAGTACCTTCTGAAATACATTTTAATTGGATATCGGCTTAAGTTGAATTTGGTTACACGCTAAAAAATAAATATTTTATTGGGTTTTTGTTCGTGAATTACACTAGATTAAATACAGGGAAACCTTTTTTTAAAGCAATTACACCAGTACTTGCCTTAAGAAAGGATGGTAAAAAAACTCACACTGGAAATCATAATTTGGAAAGCCATCCTCAGTGCACATAACCTGTTTTTTAACCCCGAACTATCAGTCAGCGGCAAACCAAACGTGATTGATGCCTTAGAACGCGTGCTCATAAAACATAGGACTAAAAGAATAAAGTTATTGCCAACAACTACTATCAAAAATCATGGACAAGTTGGGGAAATTTTCAAAGATCACTGAAATTATTATATATGTTTTTCAATAAATTTTTAAATACCAAGTAGAAGAGTCTAACCCAGTGTATACATTTCATTAAATTTGGCTAAGAGTACCGAAATATTTGTCTTCAAAAGCTCTTGTGTCGAGATATTAATAAAAAAATAAAGATAGTGTGATATTATTTTTATATATATAACATTCTGTGGAAAAAAGTAAATGTTTGGTCAGAAAAACCTGTAAAAATCAGGGCCAGGGTATTTCAAGACTTAAAAAGTATATCATCCCAGAACAAGCTTTGCTTCTATCATGATTCATCCCAATTTACCCCAGAGTTTCTTGGACAACTTTTGGAAGCCTCGTTATAATTTAACGATTTTTCTAACAGTCGATATCATTCATAAAATAACTGCATCAAATGTTGACTAAAGATATGCGCAACTGCCTTCTTTCCATTAATACAGCCGACATTTATTGAAATTGGGCTTTGTGACTCAAGAGTCATGGTTCTGGGAGTTGAGAGTGACTCGCGTCTCATATCTATGCGATAAGTCGACGCGTGCTCACAAATCTCTCGATTTTGGGTGATATATTCACACCGAATGCGTTCATCCGCTCAACCATATTGGATTAATAGGCCACAATAATATTCATTTTTCTGTGTTCTGCGTCTAGGATATCTGTAAATTTACACTACAAAATTTACATCTCTACATCCATTACTGTGACCAGCCAGCTTATGGACTGGGTCAGTTTTTTATTCAAGTCATATAGTTTTACATTACCGGCTTGCTGGGCCTGACGTGTACCTTATAATCTAGATTAAAACTAGGACAAGCACAACATCCAGTCCCCGGCCGTTAATTTATCAATGTGAAAGGGTTATCCCATATTTTTATTAATTATAAGTTTTCGTCAATTCTGGGAATCGAACCCGGGGCCCCTAGGTTCGTAGCAAGGTGTACTGACCACTACACCATGTGGTTTATTATATTTCCTCTATGCAACCCTTATGTATAGCAACATTAGGGTATAACAAAAAAAATACAGGAAGTACAATTTTGATTTAGTTATCAAATGGTCTTTGAAAATACGACACACACTCCAATTTTCTTAGAAAATACAAACACATTTTTTGCCGTCAAAATTTATAAAATTGTATTATTATTTTATTGGTGTTATTTAGCTACTTATAGGATATATAAAAATTGACAGCTGTATATCACATGACGACGTATTAATACGTAGATATAGTAACTTTTCTAGCTGTCTGGCAAGGTCCTTATTAATATTGGACTGTACATAAGAATGTGGTACTAAACTACAAAGTTATATTCCCTTTATAAGGTCGAGGGTATAAAGGGCTATATATGTATAATATCTATAAGCCCTATTGCCATAAAATGAAAACTCAGAGAAAATTAGTAACCACTTTAACAACTTTAGTGACCTTCCCAACCTAGAAATTTTGTAAGTTTTTACCATTAAATAAGGTTCAACTGTGGAAAATATATTGCTTTGTTCTGCATAATTGACCCAATAAACTGATTGTTATGTTACTTGAACTGGGTCGAAATTATAACATATTTACTCTTTAATAAGGAATTTAAAACTATATTCTGTTGACGTAGTGGAAAACACAAACACACACACACACACACACACACATATATATATATATATATATGAAACTAGGTTTTGTCTCTCAGTGTAAAATGATTTAGAATCAAACTATCACCTTGTCTGACTGAAATAGGAATGAACAAGGTTTTTATTATTATAATTATTATTTAAGGTGACCTGGCGGTCTAGGGGTAAGGTGTCAGACTTATGTGCTGGCGGCCGGGGTTCAATCCTCGGCCCGGCACAGATTTATCTGATCACCAAACCCTTCCTTCACCTCTGACAAGACATCTTGTGAATGTGGGGAATGCCAGGCCTCCACC